>JBAMCK010000859.1:0-143306 GCA_037075185.1 Drosophila pseudotalamancana | reverse complement strand
ATGCTTGTTCAGTTACATGTGCTAAAATGCAATGGAAAAGCGCCTTTCGCCTTATTGCAATCGCCTAGCACTAACCAATGAAGCATGCCACTCCCCTCTTCTCCTCTCTATGCCCACCTTCCAGCCTTCAGGGTGAAGCAAATCTAATTTGTCTTTAGAACCAACTTTCTAAATTGAAGTAACATCTATAGTTTTGGACGCAGATGAAATAACTGGAGTTCAGCTAGTGCTTATATTTCATGTGTATTCACACATACGTATCTATACGGGTACATAAAAGTTTTGATTTTGTTATGTGTCCTCATCTTTAAACTTTTCGGCTAGGTGGCAACACTTAAAAAGCAGCGGGGTTAGATAAACGAACATTTAACGTGCTTAAAATCTAGTATAGAGTTCGTTAAGCTTTCAAGGACACAGTCTTCAAACAGCTTATATATGTAGTGAATTAAAGATTCGGCTATTAAAACTTAGTTCATATTTTTTTGATGCCGTTTCTTTTAACGTGTTGGCTTCAGGCTCGTTGATTAAGCGCCGCAAATTATGCCAACAAAACCGTGAGCGAAGTTTTTGAAGCAGTTTGATTGGATTTTTGGCATTGCGAATCTGTGTGCAAGAGTATGTATGTATACAAAGGTGTGTGCGTGTGTGTGTGTGTGGTTGTGAGTGATTGTATGAATATGCCTTTTGGGTCAAAACGAAAGGTGGCCAACTTTTTGCACGAGCTTAATTAACAGCTCAAATAGCTGGTCAAAGCTCAATTAAGCAAACACGCAAAGAAAATGAGGGAAAGAGTGCGAAATACCCTTCAAGAAGAGGATGGAAAATGAATATGTGGCCGGTTGGCTGTTCATGCAGTTTAAGCGCCTAACTCGCGATTGCGTTACCCACTTTTGTGGGAAGCCATCAATGTTGGTCCACCCTAAAGCCAGCCCAAACTTTGCGAACATCATTTATGCAATGAAGCGTCGCTCTAGAGACTGGGGCAGAAGTGGTGAAGAGCTGGTAAAGGGGGAGCGTAAAACACGTTACGTGGTGCACTTGTTGCCACCAAGTTGCAAGTGGCAACTTTGACAGCGTTAATTTACATTCCGGCCCTTCCATTGCTCTTGAGCCTCACTCCAAGCACATTTACACACACACGCGCGTAATTAATACGATTGTGTCGGATAGCATTGATCTGCATATATGTATGTCCGTGTGTATTGCACTTTTCGAGCAACTGTAAAGTTTTCGATGGTATTTGTTGATTCGATTAGAAGTTCAAGATGCAAATTTTTTTTGCTATACTCTGCGCGTTGAGTACCAGCCCTAAAGGAACTTTTGTGCGTTTATTAGCCTAGAAATGGGAAGTGCTTTGAGAAGGGTCATAAATTTTGCATTTCAATTGAAAATCGAGCGGAAAAATGTAGCATGCAAAAAGAAAATATTGAAAGCTGGCGAAGTTTGTTTTGGATTGGGGCTAAGAATTGGTTTAAAGTTTGAAATAAGATTTATGTTAAGAGAGAATTGATAGTTTTATGGACCTATAATTCAGTATGAATAGAGTTCGCTTTAAATAAGAAGAGAAACTTTTAAGCTAACGTAGGATATGGTTATGATGCACAGTATGGTTAGAAATATATAGGTCTATGAACTAAAGGGAAGACTATGAACTGGAAGATATAAGACAATTGCTTAAATTCGATTTACTTGACTACCACTTTAATGAAATCGAATGCAGGGTATTCGCTTAGCATAAACTACCAACGTAATTGCTAATAGGCATAATGAGATTTATGTGGTATAATTTTCAATCAAATTAAAACCGAAGTTTCATCCGCTGCCAAATGGGGCATTAACTTTTTGACCACGCCTCTTAAAATTCAGCTCTTCGTTAGCCGTTGTACAATTTGTGCTGCTAATGCAATTGATTTCAATGATGTATACATTATGCTCCACAAAACCCCAACCAAACATGTATATATACACGTATATGTACACTCCTATGCCCAGGCACAAAACACGTAGCACGTATTACCAGCACTTGCCCCTCAACAGAGACCCCCAACCCACTCCCTAAAAGCTCGCCCACAATTTTGACGCGTTCACGCATAAATTGCTGTTCCCTCTTGCTGTGCCATTGATAGCGTTTCTCTCTCTATGAATGGGGGCTTGGTTTGGTGCTTGCTGGTATTAGGAGTGCTGCAACCCCTTCATATGAATAAATATCCATTTAAGCGATGGTCACAGCTGTGCGAGCTACAATTGAGAGGCCCAACAGCAACCACCGCAGAGGGCAAACAATTGTCAATTAAATTGTGTCTGCTCGAGAGTTGTGTCTGCCAGTTAACCGACACAATGAACCCCACTCTACCCCCTCTAACCCTCTCCGCCACACATCTCTCCTTGCCATAGCAGGTGTAAAGCTCACACAGTTTAAAGGTGCTGCGCAGCAATTTGCATAAAAAGGTTAACCCCCTGTTGCCCTCCCTCACGGGCTGTTATCGAACCAACTGTTGCTGCCGTTAACCCTCTTTTTTTCTGCTTTTTTCATCTCTTTTCGTTAATTAAATTTTATAATTTTACGCACAATTGGGTGCTCGTAGCGTCAAAAAGGTAACTGAAATCCAATACCTTAGCTCTCATATAATTTTTATTTTGTGGTTCAGCTAACTATGAAAATTATTTCTGTTTTTCATTTTTTTTATTTATTATAGTTAACTAATTATATTTGATTGACAAGCTGTTTGGCAGTGTGGCTTACAGCTGATAGCTTTTTAATTGGATTAAATTACGTGAAGGTGTTGCCTTTCACATTGTAATTAAAAGGTGTTTTTTGTGGTGATTTATGTGGCCTACTTTTAGGCTGGTCATTTATTAAATATTAATTATTTATTACTTCTGTGGATTAGGTTTTTTTTTTTAAATATAAATTAATAACGTTTGAATTTAGTGTATATCAGAAATTAATTAAATAAAGGTAAGATATTTTTTGTTATTATTTTAATTTATTTTCACTCGGATTTTTTGTTTTCATTTAAATTTGCGTATCGCAAGCAGAAAGGTATGCAATATATATAAATGTTAAAATATGTATATTTGTACAAGGATATTTCCTTTTTTTTTTGTTTGAAGTTTGTGGGTGTGTTTGTCCATTTACTCAAGCGTTTATCTAATTGCGAAGTCCGCCCCAAAATTCCAGAGAAAATAAAAAAGGGCGAACTTTTTGGAGTAACCCTTGAAACATTTAATTTCCCTTTTGCATTACTTTCCTGAGTTTTGTCGCTGCGAGAATTTAATTTCGTAATTGAACGATCAGATGCACCTAAACCCCCTCCCAACAGCCACACCCATCTCGTCCTTTTTGGCCTTTTCTATTGGCCACTTGACTCAGCTCTTGTGTAACAAGCAGCAATTTAATTGAAAATTTATCAGTTTCACATTTCATTTGCATATGTGCAGAATGTGCCTCCCTCACACACACACACACACACACACACACACAGGAGCACTTAGGCCAGGACATACTCTAGGTCCTTGCAATTTGCATCGTTGACATTTTTAGCACATTTGAATGGAATATCCCTTTGCGTGAATGCCAAACAATTTCCACAACAGCGCACCTCCCCTATATTTTTGCCACGACTGTAGACTAGAAATTTTTATTATTTCAAAACCTTCGCACGAACTAGAGTCATAATATTTACATTTGCTCTGTGTGCAATATTTTCGCATATTCTATAAAGTTAGAGTGCTTGTTGAAGAAGAAGTTCAATTGAAAACTCTTCAATATATTTGTAATTTTAAAGGTTGTTCTCTTGTGTTTGATGCTGCTCAATTAAGAGATGGCTGAAAGGAAAGAGCAAGAGCTGGTGTCCGTCGCTAGTTATAGATACTACTAAAGTCTCCAGTTTTCCAGCTATTGATTTTGTTCGCTTGTCAGCGATACATTAATTAAAATAAATGAGAATTTGGTGTATTTATGCGTAAGTTGTACAGAATGGAATTATTTTGCTTATGTTTCAAAAAATGTACCATTAAAATTACTTAATTAAAGTGGACAAAGAATTTATAAACTGAAAATATTTATAAGTTTCTTAAATATCGTATCTGTGAGAATTTAAATAACTATTCATATTCAATGAGCACATTTTTTAAATAAGCAATAATCTATTTATTGAAACTTGTATTTCTCATCATTTTAAATTACATTATTATTATGTACTTACTATATATGATTTGTTATCGATTCTAATGAATTGCACATTAATTATTTTCTGTTTTAAGTGGGCATTAGTAACACCTATCGATATTATATACAGATCTCAATACTAAAAAATTCAAACGCGTCTAAATTTAAAAAATGCTTGAATGCAATTTGTCGCTTATGTATTCAAGATTATATCCGCTTAGCTTTACTGTGGACGGTTTGGACTATATAATTTTATGAGTTTCGACGCATATGCTCTATCTACCGATAAACTTGAATGAGTTCCGAGTTCCCATTAAAAAAAATAAAACAACCCTCCAGCAGGAAAACTTTGTATGACATCGTTAAAATATTTTGCGCTGCGAACATTAACTGCCAGTCGCTTAATGCAGGCTTTTCAATATGTGTGAGTGTGGGTGTGGGTGAGTGTGTGTAATGATATGCTGTTTTTATTAATTTATTTTTATGTTTAATAACAGGCTGCGGCGCTGGCGCCATATGATAGCCATAACAATATCGTCAATGAGGTTGTAAATTATGAAAACTTCATTTTGTGGCAACATCAAAGAACATCCACACACATTCCCACGCGCGCACACCCACATAGATGTTGCTATTATCTTTGGTAGCATACCATAAATATGCAATGTCTGTACTTTGTTAAATAATTTGCATTCGTTTAAGCACTGAATTCTGCATTCAACTGCAATTAAAGCATCGTCTGATCAAATGTGGACAAATGGTTGCTCAGGGTATTTCGGATTAATGATGGAGACCAGCGAAAATGCTTTTCCCACAATATTTCAGAGTTTCACACCGAGTTGCCAGAACCGCAAACAGTTTCCTCATTTACGAATTGTGGTTGTTTAATTAATATCAAGCTGATTAATTAGTATTTGTGTGTGAAAATCCTTTAGTATGCCAAAGTCCACATGTTTAAATTGCTTAACAGTAATCGATTTCATTATGAGGTTGCATAAAGTAACAGTACGTAAAAGGTGTAATTGTAAATTAACGTTAATTTCATTAGTCTTGCGATGTAGTCAAAGGGAAAGCAACGCATGTGGTTTAAACAATTAACAAAAACCACATCCAATGAGGCCTTTAATTATGTGAATGGCGAAGTGCATTCAATAAGAGCGCAGTTGTATAAGATATACATAGGTATAGATATAAGGAAAAACATGAAAAGGGTTTGATGTAATCGTTATTAATGTGATATGGTAACTCGATAACCAAATGATAAGACTAAAATAAACAAAATCTCTAAGCATACTATTGATTGGCTTTAAATATCTTCATGCTTAAAACAAATAAATAATGAATAAGAATAGGAGCTACTAGTCAACTGACTGTTTGATACTCTGTTTTGTATTTTATTGGTTGCGATAAGGTCTAAGGCATGGATGTATGAGATTTTTGCACTTAAAGGATTATCACATTTTTATATTTCAAAGTAAAGTCTGATGACATTTTTATATTTCAAAGTTAAGTCTGATGGACATTGCAGAAAACCGATTAGCTCACTTTGCATTTGCGAACAGAGTATTGGCAGTGAAAGGCTTTATACGGATTTCATGTTGCCGAAGCCTTTTTATTGTTTTAAGCTTTAAATAAACTTTTTGAAGCCCGTGGCTTAAATTTGGAAACAACTTTGCTTAACTCTGCACACATTTGTGTCAAATTGATTTGCTAAACCAACAAGAATTTGCATGCAAAATGAAATTTTTATGGCATGTGCATGCAATAAAATTAAATAGAAATCAAATAAAATTGTTGTTTAGACTTTTTTTTTCTTGCTAGACTTTCCCCCTATTTGCTGTTGTATATTTAATTAAATAGAAATCAAATAAAATTGTTGTTTAGACTTTTTTTTTCTTGCTAGACTTTCCCCCTATTTGCTGTTGTATATTTATTTGGCTTGGCTCAAACAAATCCATAAACATCCATAAACAGGACCACAAAATACAATCCTTAAGCCTCGTTTGCAGTCACATTTGTCTGATACGCGTTGCCTCTGGGCTTTGGCTGCAATTCAAACTTTGTGCTTGAAACATTTATGCGTATATATTGGAATTATATTGCATTTTTATTACCTACGCGTATAAATTGGTCCCCTCCCCTATTTTTTTATTTTTTGTTGTTCGTTTATTTTTTGTTTGTCAAAGCGGCTGCCGGGCACGCAACATTTTAAAAAACAATTTTGCTCGATACGATTTGCCTGTTGTGTGAGTCGCTGCGAGTCGCTGTGCGAGTGTGTTTATCGCCGAAATGTATGCAAATACACATACATGCGCATATCGCATATATAACGTTAAGCAGCCGGCGCCGCAAACACACAAAGCTGCAAACAAGCAGCACACACACTTACACTCATGCAAACATACTCACATATACGCAAACACACACATACGCGCGCTTGCGGCAGCGTACGAGGCGTATGCGTAATTTTTATTTGCATACCAGACAGACAGACATCGAAATCGTTCGTCGTCGCCTTCCGCCTTGCGGCTGCTGCTTATCATTTTATGCGTATATATATGTGAATACTTATATATGTATATATATCTTCTATATATATATATATATATATATGTGTGGGTTTATTTGTATGTAAATCAGTGTCTCGTGTCTTTGCAGCACTTTGTTCGGCGGCTAATTTGAAGTGTTCTTAAATTCGTTTTCGCCACGATTTTGTCTTAACTGTTCTATATTATATATGTTGATCAATTACTTTTATTAACTAATAACTATGATCAGTCTTAGATATTATTATTAACTATGAATCGAACTATTTTAATAAGCATCCATAACTTTCTTCTTTTTTTTTCGATAAAGTTTTGTTTATGTATTTCGGAATCAGTTTTAATAACGTTTTGCTCTTTGTTTTTGCACTGTATATAATTTTTTCCGGGTGAATTAAATAAACAAGTTGTATTTTATTTTATGTGCACAGGCGAGAGGAAAAAAATAAATAATGTGAGGTGACATTTTTTTGTTGTTCGCTATAAAAAACTGTGTGTGTGCCTGAGTATGTGTGTAATATAAGGTGTTTCCTTTAATGCGTTTTCATGCCTTATTTAAAATGATTTTCGCTTTGGCACTCAGGAAATGATTTTCGCTTATTGTTTTTTCACCCAGAGGAAGGACGAAATATTTGCCGAATGCCTCCTGCGGCAACTGTTGCTTCAGTTAATCATTTTTGCGGTCTTTCGCTATATTTCAGCTCAATTAAGGCACTTATAACTGATACAGACAGGATACATATATATGTATATATCTATATTTATATATAAAGACAGGCAAACGAGTCAATATTAATAAAATTTCAATTGCAAGTAAATGGAAAAAGAAAAACAGAACGAGCAGAAAGAAAAGAACAGAAGGCGCAAAATTGAACTGAATGTGGCACTAGAGCAAAACTCAAGCATTTAATTAATCGAGTGGAAAGACACACACATAGTCGCATACTCACATATACTCACTCACACACACACACACACACACATCGATTTGAAGCGAATTAATCGTAAACAGCAAAAGACAAACATCGATATGAAGACCAATTCAAAGGCAGGATAAACTCTAAAAAAGGTCCCTGCAGGCGATTGCAAAGCTCAAACCAAGAATAAAAAGAAGTCAGCTTTAACACAAACGTCCGTGCTCAATTGATACCCTGTAATTGTGTTAATGTGAGTTGAAGTTAAAATTCAAATGTAAAAAAGCAGATGAGGAAAGTAATAGCTACGTCTTAGCAATAGAATGACTTAGACTACAGAGTCTCTGTTTGAGTTCACAACTTGTCTAGTTTAAAACATCCTTTCGGTAAAACATGTTTACAGGGTATCAAAAGATATATATAAATTGAAAGTCTGCATGAATTGAAGCCTGACAGCTCAGCACTTTGTGATGCAAACGAGTTGGGCAGCAGACACGAACAATAAACGAGTTTCTATATATATATAGATATATATAAGTATATATGTATATCTATCAATATATTGCGATGATAGAGCAATATAAGAAACCATGAGGAAAAGAACAATGACATTTAACAATTCAATTCGGAGGCTAGAACCAAAGCAATGACAAAGCATTAGCAAAGTCCAAATCCAAAAGGAAATTGGTGGATGGGGAGAAGCAGAAGAAATCAATACTCAACCTTTTGAGCGCCAAAAGTTGCGCCTCTTAATGTTAAGGGCGTGGCCAAGTGGAGAAAGAAGATTCATGTAATTGTGATTATACACACGGCGTATGCGCAATGCCTGCAAAAAGGGAAAACTTCTGGGCATTTCCTTTGACATTTGCTATTTACCGTTTACCGTTTACTATTTACCGTGTAGCAAAGTCGTAAGCCTCTCCTATGCAAATCTATTGCCACTCGCTTTGATTATGCCATTCGTTTATAACGTTATTGCTTTTCTGCTTTGTCTCAACTTTTGAAAATTTTTAGCGTTTCTACATTTCTTTGATTGATATTTGTTACCTGATATATTTACGGATCCAATGTATTTTATACACTTATTTATGTAGATTTTCTCTTTCTTTTTAGGTAAGCAATCTACTACAAGTAATTTCTATTGTGTTAAACCACAAGCCATAAGGGTAAATATTATATCAAAAGAAACCCTAGACGTAACTCTATCATTCCATTTCGAATATGATATCCATTTGAAAGGCATCAATATGCACAGCAGGAATTCAAATTTTTGATTACATGCATCTCTCTATTGTACACAGTGACTGCTAAAAATCAGCGCACGTCTTTGCCGAAATGAAAATGGAAAAAGTTTTTCTGGCTGCGGCACAATCGTGCAGAGGCAATTAGAAACATATTGCAAACATATTTCGCTATTGTTGCCAGACATGTTCTTTTTCTTCTCTTTGTTGCTGTTGTTGTTGTTATAGTATTTGTTGCTTTCGAATGGCAAATAAAAAATGGCGGCTCCGCAGCCATGTTTGTGCATGCCGACAAACTGTTTAAAGTGGAAACGTGTAAGTGAGGGGTTTGCCAGACTGCGGGAATACTCGGAAATCAGACAGATAAGGGTTGCCAAGTGGCGAAGTTATTGTTATTGCTGTTTGCGTGTCTGAAAGAAAAAAAGTTTAAAAGGCAACCGGATGAAGGAAAAATTGGGAAATATTTTACGAATCCGCTCAGCAGGGGAACCCAATCGAAATATTAAGTCTATAGACCAAAAGTCTTTTGTTCGAGCTGCCAGACGGCGATTCATTCATTCAATCAGGCGGCATCAATCAGCTAGGAACAAAGGGCTACACGGATTTGCAGCTTCATTTCTGTCGTTTCGTGACCATTGTCTCGGGCAGCCGAGCCCACCTGTCCGCGTATTTTATTAAGTCATGATGCTGAATAGCAGGCCATTCAAAAAGAAAAGAGCACCGGCGCTTGATCCACCCAGCCTTTTTATTATCATTCACAGCATCATCATCCGCATCCACTTCCACATTCACTTCCATTTTCACATCCACTTTCACACCATCCTCGTAGCTGTTGTCCTGTTGTATCTGCTCGTTGAGTTGCGTTCGGCTGGCTCCGTTTTTCCACGCCATTTTTTTCTACTCCATTATTTTTTACTTTTTGGTCTCTTGTTTACCTTATTCGCCTCTTTTTGTTCGCTTTTTTCTCACCCTTTGATTGCTTTTGTGCATTTTTGAGTGTCCAAATCGTTTGAGTGTAATTTTTCGCATTTGATGCCATTTACGCATCATTGAAGTCGTTTTCAAACCGCTTTTAAATCATTCATTGCGGTTAGCTACAAAAAAAAAGTAAAATAAAATACTGTTAGTATTTTTTTATTTGGTATTCTTAGTGGAATGTTAAAGAGTGATTTGTGGGCATTTATCAACTGATGTGCTTAAGATAATTGATTCATTGTGTAAGATGAAGAAGATGAAGTAAATGAAGAGAAATGTTATTGATGAAACTATGTGTAGAAATAAGCTACTTTAGTATGATAATAATAGTATTTATATCAGGTTTGAAGTTGAACCAAAAGAGGAAAAAATATGTTTGAAAACGATACTGAAAAGAAAAATGTTGTAAATAATAGTTCATTATTCTTAAACTAATATAACAGAATATGTAAAACAATATTAAAATGAAACCAAATATTGTTTTCTTTAGCTCCTCAATCAAAGCTGGCAATTTAATTTACTGTCTTCGAATAGTAACAAAAATGTCTATACTAAAATTGCAATATGTGAATTATAAATGCATTTTTCAACTGTATAAATTTATTGTTATATTTTTTGTTTGGGAAGTTTCTTCTTCTTCTGCAGAGTTCTTGGGGTCATTTAGGATCGACAAACAAATCTTCCCTCTCTGCACAGCCATAAAGAACTGACATTTGACACGCCTCATTATGCACACACTTTGATGCCCATTTTGATACCCTCTGACAATGGTTTGCATAGGAGGAGGGGAGTGGGAGGTTTTTAGCTCAAGTTAAGTTCAAGTTCTTTGTCCACAAGAGAAACTTGGGGCAACATTTGCCGGCTGAAGCAACTGGAAAAGCATTTAAAGTTTTCTTTATGGCTGTCAGGACTTTTGCAAGCCTCAAATACAAATTTGATGCTGGCCCTCGGCGACTGCTCATTAGTTCAACAACTGAATTTGCACACCCCAAGAATATTAGATATAGACTATATGTATATATATGTGTGTGCTGCCTTCGCATTTCAATCAATGTGCAAACTTTTGCCGCACACAAATGCATACTAAAAAGTCCGCCAGCTGATGTTGATAGGAAAAGCCAGCGAGAAAAGTTACGTCAAATTGAATTCCGTGCAAAACTTTGGCTTATTTTTCCGCTCTCTTTTTTATTATTTTGTTCCGGGCAGAAATATATTCTTTGCATTACTAAGGCTTTCAATAAGTTTTTTATGATATACCCTGCAGATAGGACAATAGGCAAAAAAAAATCGTAGCGTAACTCTTAACAAAATTTGTATCAGAGCAAATTTTCGATTATATCATAATTAAATTACGCTACTCAATGATAGTTATTTAACAATAAAATCGTAATCAAGGCTATCTAACGCACAATTCAATTAAATTTAACAATTATTCTTTAGTATACCATCTCAATTATAAAACTATTCGATATACGGGTATGTTTTTTAAGTAACCGAAACTATTCATTTACTGTACTTTTTCTTACTTTACAATCATTTATATATCATTGACTATACTATACTACACTAACTAATATGATCAAATACCTATTAACCTGTAGTTTATCGTATAAACTACCATATTCTATTGCAAAATATCCCTTACTTTAGTGTATTACACGACTACAACTATTCATTGCTATATTATCTATATAGGGTGTCTGTTAGTCGCTCATTTCATTTGAGTTTATTTTAGCATACTTTTTGTAACCCAAAATTTGCTTTTATTGGGGAACAGCCATAAACTGTTGTAAAATTATTGATGGCGCGTTGTAGGCGTCGTATACGTACATGTATGTCCTTTTTTATTTATACTATTTCTTTGGTAGTAACTGTACCGGAAGCATTATGTAACTGATTTGCAGCCGAATGCCATTCGCAGCTGTCAGTCTGTCGCACAATAGCCAAGCGGAAGTACAAGTCGCTTAGCCAAGCAGCTTTTCTCTTTTTTTTCGCTTTTACCCTTGTTGCTGGGTTTCCCTGCTGTCCCGCCCCTTTGTCGCTTTGTTGCTTTGTTGCACCGCCTGTCGCTTACGCCATTTTATTATTACCTTCTATTTTTCCTGCTCCATTTTTTTCTGGCTCACATTTGCATATCAATTTGTTTCATTCGTGCACTCAAAGCTGCATTTCTCCCTTCTCTGTTTCCCACTGTTTCTGTGTGTGTGTCGCATTTTGTTGCATTCTTTTCGGAGCTGAGTGTATGCCGCCTTTTTCTGTAATCTGCTTTGTTATTGGGTGTGGGTTCCATTTGTACCATTCCGCGTAATCCAGCAAAAATCTGAGTTTCTTTCTTTGCCTCTTCAAGCATTTTGGTGACTTGTTTATTGGTCGCGGCTTTTCTTTTTCTTCTTATTGTTGTTTTTGTTGTGCTTAACGGAGTGACAAATGGTGTATGGCATCTGGCTTAAGATTTTACTTCTTATTTGCCTCCATTTCTTATTTTTTCGAATTTATGGCAGGCATATAAATATTGTATATTAGAGAAATGTATATGACATAATGCTGAAACGAAGTTTCCAGCTTGTGCATTTAAATATCTGCGTATTTTTTTATTTTGTTTTTGGCGCTAAGAAATGATTATATATATTTTTGAAATATATATTTTATAATTTTATTTGTTTCATTGATTGAAACACTTTATTCTTAAGTAGCATAAGCAAAAAGGAAACTATATAAATTTAATTTTTTATTTTTTTTATAGCATTAAATTGTAGAATTTTGTACCTATATATATACCAAGTTTTTTTTATGTAGCATGCAATTGTAGAATTTGTATATATTTATTATTTATTTCTACTATTAAAGCTTTTTACTTTGACATTTTTTAAGGTGAATTTAAAATTTTTACAGGTGTAAGCTTTCAGCCTCATTTTTTCTATTTTATTTACATTTGAGAAAAAATCAAATGGGAATCTTAATTAAATTTTTCCGAAACTGTGTTTTTACTGCCCTTCAATACAGAGCGGAAAATGTGATCCGTAGTTATTTAAAACTCACATGTGAATAAATATTTTCAACCATTTCCCAAGCGCAATTTCCCGGTTAAGCAATTCACATTTCTCACACACACACACACGCAAATTGGAAAACTGGGAGCAGGAGAAAAAATTGCAGTTGGCTGGGAAAAATCGCGCTGTCATTTGTTTTGACATTTCGCTAATAACTGTAAATTAGTGTTTCCGCTGTCAACGCGAAAATCGTTGCAAAAAGCAAAAACAAAAAAAAAAAAAAACTAAATCTAGCAAAAAAGTGGGAAATTAAAAGAGTAATCGAAAAGCACGTTAGAGAATTAAAGCGTAGAGAGAAAATCGTGGAAAATCTGGCGAAACTATTTGAAGATTTCCAATTCGAATAGGAAAACGTTGATTTTCTCTACTGTTGTGTGCGACGAAAATTTGTTGATTAGTGCAACTTTTATCCAGTTTAAGCGAATGCAACACAATTTTCGAATTTTGCATATGCATGAGGCTTCACTGTACACGGCAACGTACATTGTCGAGGTTGTCGTAACAAGAGCTGCAAGTGTGGCAAATGTGGCAGCTGGGAAGCATGCAACATGGCGATGCTAAGCCTCGACACTCGAGCCCGAGTGCAATGAGTAAAAGAGTGGGCGGGGGGGCGGTAGATGTGGCACAATGTGCTGCATCAGCAGCAAGAGGAAGAGTTGCAGGCTGCTTATGAAGCTGTGTGCAAATATGGAAGCTAAAAAGCTGAAAGAAGCAACGAGCTAAGCTGCCTTTTAGAGTAACAGAGGATGAGGTGTAAAGCAAAAGAATAGCGAGGGGCGGGGAAATGGCATGGTATAAATGCAACTCATTAACAGCTTAACATTGCGGCCATGCTGCAACACGGGGAGTTCATGCAACACACGAGTTTACGTTGTCAAAACGTCAACACAGCAACAACTTTTCCCAATAGTTGTTGCTGAAAAACAATAACAATAACAATAACAACTACAAGAACAACAACAATAGTGGTAGCTGCAATGCCAACAACAATTTGTCATGCAACATGAAAAGTTCGTTGCAACGACAACAACTGCAATAGGTGAACTATGAAATAAACAGAGTTAACAGCGCGCCAAACTTTTTAATTGTTTAAATTATACACAACAACTCACCTGGTGGTGGTGAGTGTGTGTGTGTGATGGATGGGGTATGTGTTGTGGCAGCCACCTTACATGAGCTTTTTGGCTTTTCGTTTTAATTTTTATTGACATTTTGCAAACATTCGTCGACATCGCCCAACTTTATGACAAAAATTTGTGTCTGACTCTCCCTCTTTTAAAATTTTTAATTTTTATCTAAAGGTTGAAGTTATATTCGGTTAACAAATAAAAATAACTTTTTGGCATTGCGATGCATTGTTTTGAATTTAATTAAATCTATATTGCTTTTGATTTATCATCTTTTTTATTTCATGTATCCCATTTTACACTCTTTTTTCATTCAATCAAATAAAATTTTTCATTCAATCAAATAAATTTGCGAATGTATTTTTCTGAACTTAAAATTAAATGTTAATTTCGATTTTTTTTAAAAATTAAAGTGCAATTTGTTAAGAGGAGGGAACAGAATTTTAAATACAATTTAAGAAACATTAAATGCATATTTATAAAATTTCATTCAGTTCCTTATTAAAATGCACAACTGCTGGGAATTTGTTGAACCATGTTGCCTACTTTTTGGAGCATGTGCAAATTAGTTTGTTCCCTTGTATTTTTGGTTTCCTTTAATTCGCAGAATAATGGAAAATTAATCGCTGAAGAATCAAAGATGGAAATGGAGTTGCAACATCCAAAAAAAATTCTGCAAAAAACTTTATTTTGCATTCAAAATTTGACGTCGAGTTTAATTGAAAAGTGGATGAAAAAAAGTAGAAGCTGAGCGTGAGGTGTAAATTGCTGCACAGTGGTCAAAAAATAGTTGAAGTGCAGGAGGGAAACAAATGCAACCGATGAATAGACACGCATAAATTTCGAGCACACAACCGTCGAGTGCCGCCCTTTAAAGTATGCTATACTCTACATCTCTTGCTCTTTCTGCATACTAATGACCTTGCAAACTTTTTTATGTTGAATGATTCGCATATACCCTGGTAATGTGTTGAAGGAGGAATGGCTCTGGTGGTCTGTGTTACACTATTATCTATTCTCTTTGTTTAAATTTAGATTAAATTACAAGTTGTAAACTTTTTTGTTAAGACTTTTCCCATAAATGTTATTTACAAAGTATAAACTACAGGGTATTACATAAGCACAGACCTGCTTTTGTTATGTTTACTCTCTGGTTTCGTTTTGCTTTGGTAACTGATGCGCAGCTTTTACTGCTGCCCTTTTTTTTTGTTGGTTGATGCAGATGCTGATGTGGCTGTTGTTGTTGTTGTAATTGCTGTTGCTGCTGTTGTAGTGGATGCTATTTCTGTTGCTGCTGCTGTTGCCATTGGCAGAAAATGTGCGCATATAAAGTTGTTGATTTGTTGATTTCCATCGCTGTGGCGTGTACCCTAAAAACAAAAAAAAAAACACAAATGCCACAAAAAAGCTGCGACTTAGCTACATGAAGGTGCAAATCAGTGTAATGTATATTTGCTTGAAACAAAAGTAAAAGTCTGCGCGTATGTGTGTTTTAATTTTCATTGTCAGTGCTAATGCAGCCTCGCATCAAAGAAGGAGTAACAGAGCTGTCAGAAGCTGATCTCCATGAAGCCTTCATCCGAAACGTTGAAGTGCCACAAAGCATCACCTGCAACTGCAACAAAAGCTGCAACTGCAACTGCAACAGGAGCAGCTTCTGTGCTTATCTATTTCACTTTGCTGCTGCAGCTCGTGTTTGCAGTTTTATCTGCATCAACAGGATAATTGGAAACAGCAAATGGCGTTGCTTTATCCTGCAACAGAGTTTTCCTGCATTTAGTTGACTTTTGCCCTTTTTTAAGGGCGTGGCAGCATAACTTTTTGATGCAGTTTGTTAACTTTTTTGTTGTTAAGTTCTAATACGTTTATCTTTTTACAGGTCATAGTTATAGATTATTTAAAAATAAATTTCATTTTTTTATGATACAGATATTTGAGAGATGTATGAAATTAGGTAGAGTATACGATAAGGTACTTAACTTTTTTTTACTGCTGTGCATGCTTTGATATTAAGCGCTATGCTCTAGGAAAAAATGTTAAAAAGGTGAGGGAATAATTTTGCTGCGTTGTTTATGAGCAGCGCGTTAAACTTCAGTTGAGCTGCGGCCCTCGAGAGGCTCTATGCAGGCAGCACTTGAGGCATTTGTTGTTATTGCTGTTGTTGTTTTACTCTGCCTTTGTTCTGGCATAAATTTGTAAAGAGTCGCATACTTTTAAGGCCTTTGTCGGTGGCTGAAGATGCTTGCATTAAGCGTTATTCAAGGCACTGAATAGGCGAAGGATTCAAGGATCCATTTGTCTCGTCTCCATTCTGACAGTTAATTTTCGAAATGCACTGTTGAGATTACAGGGTATAAAAAAGTTATGTCTTTCCTTTCCATGCCAAACAAGAGTATTTCTTTCTGCAGCGCATAAGTGCTGTTTTAGATTTATAAACATAATGCTGAGATTACAGGGTATATCCAGCGATATCACCTTCTTTTATGTTGCACGAGTCAATAAACCTTTATTTCATTATTTTGTGTGTCTGACCAGATAAAATCAATTATACGGCAATGGAAATTCTGGCTGCATATTTTCCGGTTGTACCACACACATTTCCTCGATTTTCATTCTTTGCCATTGCAACTGTTATATACATTTTTTGTTTTTTTTTTAAGGCTTTCTTTCATTTGTGTCTCGCACGTGGAATGTGGCAAGAAGAAATATTCATTTTTCATAAAATTCTCGCAATACCTCACACATTCACATATTGTACAATAATATATATATATTATATATATAGTTTTACATATCGTTCCACCTCAGATGCATGTGGCATGCATACCAAGCCAAATAATTAAATTTCTGCTGGTCATTTGTGGAAGGCGATGAAATCCTTGATGGACTTTGGAAATGGATTTATTAACACAGAATCCAGCGTTAATCAATTTTATTCTTATGGTTAAGCGAATTGAGTTGTCCGAAGGTAAATAATGAACAAAAAAGTTAAGAATATTGTTCAAGACTTAAAAAAAAAGAACTTAACTAAGAGAGAAATGAAGAAGACCAACTGAAGTACAGGTTAAATCAGAATAATTGTAGTGATATAACAAAATATAGATTTGAATATAATTCACCTTATATTAAATTTATTTCCCTTAGATTTCGTTTGTTTAA
The DNA here is from genome assembly GCA_037075185.1 of Drosophila pseudotalamancana. Lineage (NCBI taxonomy): Eukaryota > Metazoa > Arthropoda > Insecta > Diptera > Drosophilidae > Drosophila > Drosophila pseudotalamancana. The sequence continues at coordinate 126,126 of JBAMCK010000859.1, read as the reverse complement.
TTAAAGCAACTAAATAAAAAATGGTATCAAAAAGTATTCAATTTCTTCTGCTAGTTAAAAAACAATTTTCTTGTATTTTGTTGTTTTATTTTTGAGAATTGTTTACAATTTGTTCCTCAAGCTAAGAATTTTCAAGCTTGGCTACATTTTCTGCATGCTTTTCACTTTTCGAGCTTCTGTTTTCGAAGGCAATTTAAGAAGTGAGCACTTTGTACAGTCATGCACAATAGTATGCATCCAGTTTTTTTTATTTTTTTTATGAACGCGATAAGAAAAGATGTGGAAGAGTGTATACTTTATAATGCAATAATTCTTTTTATAATACAGAATCAATTTGAACAGATTATATTTATTTTAACTTATGAATTCAATTCACCAATTCAAAAATTAATTCTAGTGGATATTAATCATTTTTATTTAGCGGAAAGTTTTATTTTATTCATTAAAAGCTATAGTCACATCCTTTAATTGAGTTGAGTGGGTTTCTTATACTGTTGTTATTGTTAAAATGCATGTAACAGGCAGAAGAAGGCGTGGTCGACCACATAAAATACATATATTCCTGATCAGGATTATAGCCGAGTCAATTAAGCCATGTCCGTCTGCCGGTCCGTATGTATGAACGCATTGATCTCAGCAACTACAAAAGCTTGAGACTTGAAATTTTACATGTAGGTTCTCCCATAGCACATGCATATTGACTTTGTTTTCGATTATCGATAACTCTTTCCGTTTGCTTGTCATCGATAACACGTTAGTTTTTCCAACATACATCTTAAGAGATAGAGGTATCAATACAATACAATACATATGTATATTCAGCTGGAGGAGAGTTAAGCTTAATACAGAGTTTAACTTGTTCAAAAACCATATATATAACAGCATTGCACGGCTTTCAGGGTATCACTTAGTCGAGTAAACTACTTGTTTTTTAACTCTTTTAGAGTATTTGTTAGTTTTTATTTTATGCTTCGTTTTTGCACTCTATGTTGTCAAAGGCAGCTACCATTTTGTGTATACACAGAGACTCAACTACTGGATCAGCAAAAAGAGAATACGTTGAGAAACTAACGTTTTCTTTTTGCTCTTCCATTCTTTTCCATTCCCATTTTTTTTTTGTGGCTGAGCTGACACTTTGCGTGCACTTTGTGTGAATGCGGCTCGTTTTTGACACATTCCCCCTCCCCTACCCCTCTCTTTCTAATGTTTTCTACTGCCATGCAGCGAGAGAAAAAATATAGTGTGGAAATAGAGAAAAGAAAAGCAACCGACAGCCGCTTTTCTGCGGGCGTTAACCGGGACCCATTTGTTGTTGACTTTGTGCTCCAGTTGCAGCCGCGATTGCGGGTTAAAAAAACAGCTAAGAGCAGCAGAAGAAGAAGAAGAAGATGAAGCAGCAGGAGCAGAAGCAGAAGCTGACATTAGAGAGCTGCATATTTGGCTTTGTGGCAACCATCATTAAAGAACTAAAGCAGCCACAAATGGAGGCACGCACACACACATGCACACATATTCGCTAAAAGCTCTGCCTAACAAAATGGACATAATACAAAACAGAAGGCGTTGCCACGCCCCCTTCTTAATTCCCCGGCCCTCGACAACTCAGCCGCTGGCTTTTGACTCGTGTAGCCTTTTTTAAGCTGCTAACTGCCGCTGGAGGCGCAACTCGAGCTTAATGTGTTTTGGCATCGGTTTTCAAAAGCTGCCGCTTCTCACTTCAATGCCGCTTCTCTCTGCTGCCTAACCGCAGGCAGCCAAGTGTCGAGACTATTTACGCAAAGCTGATTTCAGCCTGTGCGGCTGCATCTTCTGCATCTTCCTCATTTCTTCTTTGTCTGCTTTTTTGCATTTTGTTGTCTTTTACTTCTCCTTTGGTTCTCTCTCTTTTTGTACTCTAGTTTTTTTTCGTGTTTTTTTTTTTTTTTTTTGAAGATCGGCTTGTGGCTTGTTGCAATTTGGTTTTGTGTTGTGCCCTTTTGGTTGCTTTCGATTCGGGTGTTGGGTCCATTGTGTCGCCTGATTGTGAATTGATAAGCGTGGAAATTCTTAAAAGCTGCTTAAAAGACAATAACACAAAAAGCTGGAGAAGAAGAAACGAAATTCTTGTTGTGCGAATTCTAATTAATCAGCATAGCAAAACTTTAAGACAAATTCTAAGTTTTAGTTTTCGAAGACAATTCTTAGACAGTTACCTGCAAAATAATTCTTGGAAGGCTAATCGCTTTTTAACTATCCGATATACAGAATATCTCAAAAAAGTTGCAAAGCTGTATTTAGCTTTACTTTGTTTTCTTTTCCATCTTATCTTCTTTCTTCCTATTCAGCTTATCATTAATCATGCACGCCTATGGGTCCGATTTACTTATAAGTTTACTTAAGTCACTACAAATCTTCTTCTTGGCTTAATAGTTAAACTTAAGTCTCGTTTCTGCCTCTCACACACTCTCGTTTCTGCCTCTTCTGTCTAATTTGATTAACTTCAAGTGCAAACAGTCTATAAATAAAGCAATAAATACTTATTGACCTACATAAGAGCACACAGATATATACATATATATAAAAATATATTTTAATGTATATATATGTATATATACTTACACCTGAGACTGTTTAAAATGCAGCTGGATAGTCAGTGACTCCGTTGAGAGGAGGTCGACAAGCGTATCAATTCGGAAGTGAAAAGTGGTTTCGAAGAAAAAGAAAACAACATCTCAATTTGTCTCAAGTTGTCAAGTTAGCGGCGCAACACTTTACACTTGCAGGCGACGGGATGACGTCATTGCCACTCTCACTCCCACTTGCCACACCCACAAAATGTAGATGTTGTTGCTTTTGATGTTGTTGTTGACTTTGACACCGTTTTGCACTTTTGGCTGGCAATGCGCGGATGGCATCCGCGCTGACAGGCACTTATTTTCTTAATATTAAGTATACGCTTAGTTTGCCCGCCTGCAGTTCTGCTGCTGGAATGCAGCACGAATGGGGTAGTGCAGACGTAATGATTACTTTGTGTCTGCCGCTGACAAATGCCGTCAGTCAAAGTCAAAGTTGAACAGTGGATGGCAAAAGTCGTGAAAGTCCTGGCCAGGAAGTCTATGGGAAAGAAGGACTTGACTGCAATGCAGGAAGTCGTCGCACAAAAGGCGCATGTGATGCAATCTGCTTCCAAGGCAACGTGTACGTGAGTGTATGTGTCCGTGGTCGTGTATATGTGTGTGGGTGTGTGTGCATTCATGTGCATTGCAGCCGATAAGAGAGGAATGGAATTTGGTACCCAAAAAGTTTTACGTGCAAGTTTTTAATGACTTTTTTTCATTTTTGGTTTTTTTTTTTTTAAATCAAGTCTTTTACGAAAACTTTATTTATTGCCAAGGATTTAGCCAGAAATGAAATTTGTTGCACAAGTTGACGGCTTACATAATTGTAATAAGGACACTCAATCAAGAGCAATTCGTAGATGAAACTGTGAAAACAACTTCAACATTTTTGAACTTAACTTTAAAAAAAAAAAACCTCTTGATTCATCAGAAACAATTCACAAACACATAGTATTTCATTGGGAATATTATTTACTATTTTTATATATAAATATATTATACTATATATATTTTAGATTCAAGCAAAATGACTAAAAGGAATGTCTACGATACTGGCTGTGTTGTGGCCATGGCCGGAAAGGATTGCCTTGCAATTGCCACGGATCGACGCTTTGCAGTGTCATCGACAACAGGTGGCGATGATTTTGAGAAGATTTTTCGTGTCTCACCCCGTATATTTCTGGGTCTGACTGGCTTCCAGACCGATATATTGACTATCAATAATCGTTTGACCTATCGCAAGGTTGCGTTCGAGACGGTTGAAGGTTGCGATATATCGCCTAAAATGTTATCGGGAATGCTTTCACATATGCTTTATGAACATCGTTTTGGCCCTTTTTATGTTGAACCGATTATTGTTGGCATGGATCCGGATAACTTGGAGCCGTACATGTGTTGCATGGATCTCATTGGCTCTCCCAGTGTTGCAACCGATTTTCTTGTCATTGGCACCTGCACCGATCAATTGGTTGGCATGTGCGAAACTCTCTGGACTCCGAATCAGAGTCCTTGTGATCTTTTTAAAACGATCGCTCAAACAATGGTCACTTCCTTGAATCGTGATGCGGCCAGTGGCTGGGGCTGTACTATATATGTTATGGAAAAGGATAAGGTTACGGAGCGCTTGATAAAAACGCGCAAAGATTAATTTTGATAGAGTTGTTATTGTAGTTTGTGTCGTTAATAAAGGTTGTCAAGCTTAGACCTGTAAAAGGATCTTAATGGATCTTGTCGTTGTGGAAATTGAGCATCGATTGTATATAAGTAGTGATATATTTCGATTCTCTCAGAAGTGCAATATTAATTATAACTCAAATCTCTTCGTTTTACTTTTTCTTTCCAATATCTCTCTTTTTCTTATTCTCTATTTAATTTCTTCCTTTTGCTAATAGTCCCTCAGCAAATTCTTGCCAACAAATTGTGCCTTAGGGCTGGTAACTTTTACCTCCAGCCAACGCTTAAGCATTTATTTGACTCAAAATTAGTTTGATTTTCGTCACGCATTTAGAAATATATTTGAAAATCATCTGTATACTTAGCACTTGAAAAACAAATTTTTATAAAAAAATGTAAAATTTAATTTATTATATCATACTTTGGCTGAATGGCACTCGAACCCAAAAAAAATATATTAAATGAGTCAAATATTTTGTCAGTTAGTCGCAATGAGGGTGTGGTTCCGCCTCTCGCCCCTTTTTCCACCCTCTGAATTGAATACTGCTATTGTGGCATGAAAATTCAATTTCCTATCCACTTGGCTATTGATTACCATGTCCAAACGTCGCACACTACAATATCCGTTCGGGTGGTTGATGTCCTGGCTTTGATGGCGGTGGAGTCGGTGGTGGAGCTGGTGGTGCTGCGCATTTCCGTTTTAGCCATGGCTTTAATTACGCGCAGACTGCATATCCTGAAATCCAGCTACACTCAATCAGAATGGCCGGGCCAAAATATGACAGTCAGTACTTTGGCCCGTTGGCCGTCGGACATCGGCTGTTAGCTGTTTAGCCTCTGGGTCCATCATCAGTCATGGGCATATTTTGGACAATGGCATTAGTCAAAAGCCAGTTGGGCCAATTTCTGTGTGCCTCATTTGCAATGCCAACAACTGCTGGGTCCTTCGACTCCCGGTGACAGTCAATGCGATTTGGCCCGCTAGCTAAATGGTTGCCAATGCCAACAACAAAATGGTTGAAGATGAAACTTTTTGGCATCAAAAGTTCGCATTGAGCTCTTCTTTCTCTGAATTCCATGTCGCATATCATTTGTCCCTCATAAGTTGCCTGCTAATGAGACGAGTTTTGTGCGAAGGTCCTGCCACAGGCTGCTTCTTCTTCTTCTTCTTATGCTCTTAAGGCATATTTGTTAACAAATTGAATGTGTCATTTGCAGGCACTTAACTTTTTTTCTTGGCCAACTGTGTGCTTAAAGCTTCAATTGAATATGTTATATAATCCTTGATAATATCTTTGATAATAAGTTGCCTGTCTTGACTCTGGTTGATAGTTTGTCTGTCTGAAGGAGTCATAAGAGCAATAGCTACATTGCTTAATGGGCAACAAGAGCTCAAATTTCTATCATTCATTCTTTAGACTTGGTTGTTATCTAACTGAAACTGTTAATAAGAATTGTCTTTGTAGTCAAATTAAAACTATTTAACATATAAGAAAATAACAATGCATAGTGTAACTTATAGTCTACTTAACTTTCAATGGTTTTATTTATCTACATTATCGCAAATATAAACTTATTCCAGTAGATTATATAGTATATCTTATATATATGTATATATATATATTTGTATATTTGTATAGTGCAATTCTTAAGTAATTCTCGACTGCTTTACATCAAATACTAATTTAAACTTCAATCACTTTTTTGCTACTTGCAGATTAAATGCGACAGGGATAACAACAGAAGCAGCTGCTAAACGTCAAGTGGAGGAGCGAAGCAACAGTGACAGCATTTACGCACACACACACACACTCACACACACACAAATACAGTTAGACACTCACACATAGATAAGGAGGCAAGCTTTAAAAGAAACACAAATCGAACGCACAATGAAAAACGACGTCGTGCGATGGAGCGGGCAGCCAAATAGCAACAACAACAACAACACCAACAGCAACAACAAAAACAACAACAGCAGCGACAATTCCAACAGCAACAACCACAAGGAAAGAAGCAAACACTGGCAACAAACAAGCAACATAAATAATGCACAGCCATTGCAACATGCTGCCAGCAGAAGAACGTGTCAGCCAAGAGCAACAATGTCAAATGTTGCGGCAACAATTTCCCCTTGGCAACAGCAACAACAAATGCAACAAACAATCAATGAATGTGATACAACAAATTTAAATTTCAATTGCAATTTATTCAAGAGTAGTTTTTTAACAACAACAAAAACAAACAACAGTAAAATAACGAAACACATTCGCAGCAGACATTCGAAAAGACCAACAGCGACGCGTACGCTGACTGCGACTGCGACTGCGACGCCGACGACGACTGCATTGCTGATACTTTTGCAACTTAGTTTGTTAGTGTTTTTATGTACTTTTAATGTCGGTTTCGCGGCCAAAATGGAGCCCGGCCACGCCCAGTCGCCCCTGCTGCCGCCTTATGTGCTCGACTATGAAAAGGGCGCAGCCAACAGCGGCGCGGGTAACGATGCAGGCAGCGGCACTGGCAGCGGCAGCAGCGGACGCTCTGCTGGCGGGGATGCGGGGCACTTTACGCACACCTGGGCGGTCCACATACCTAACGGGGACAACAACGGCATCGCCGATGCCGTTGCTAAGCAACATGGTTTCGTCAACTTGGGAAAGGTGAGTGACAAGCCGAATATTGAATACCCTACTTAACATTAACCTATTATAATATCTAAAAATATACCACAAATTCCACATATTCAATAAACCATTTGAACTGTTCTGAGATATTTCTTTATAAGCTTTAAAAATTAATACTTAATACTTCATATATACTTATATTTTATATAGTTGAGTTTATCTCCATATTTATTCTACCAACAACTAACGTATCGTTATGCATTTTCATTTCTATTTACTTTATCCACACAAATTTCCATATTTAAATAATCGACTCACACTTTGATAGATCTGGCAACTCTTTTCATTTAAGTGGCTAGTTTAAAAGTTCGTGTCCTTGCAAATGTGCTCGAGTATAGCCCGCAGCGCAATACAGTTTGCATACATATCCCTTTATCCAACCCGCATCGGTTGATGATAAACTTTTGCAATTGCAACAATTTGGCCAAAGCAGGTGTGGGATAAGTGATAGGGTAGGAGGGAAAGGGAAGCAGAACTCCTGGCAGGGTTAACTCGAAGGCAGAACCTTTCGTTTGGCAGTTTAGCATATCATTAGGGCACTCAAAATGTAAGACTATTAAAACTTTACTTACCCACACACACACATACACACACATTTGTATATATACAGTATATAAAATGTATATGTATATATATGTATGCAGTGATGCACTCACATGTAAATCTATTCCATTCCAACTAAGTTTCATGTTGGTTGGCAGCTCAACTACTGTTGGCTGTGTGCTCGACAAAGTTTGTTGACTTTTTCTCTTTTTACTAACACACACATTCACATATACACCCAGGTGTACTTCCCTTACTCCCTTACGTCTCTGCCTTGCATACCTTATGTAGCTGCTGTCCAGGGTTTCGCAGGTGTTGCAACTGGTCCGTCGCTTTGGCGAACTTTAATCTGATTTCAGTGAAGCGACAGCGATTTGCAAAAATCCCTCAACTGATACACTTTGTCACTCAATTGAAACATAGACTACTCTTTCTTGCAAATACCCTTTCGTCCCTTCGTCCTTAACATCCTTCGTATTTGCCCTAGTCAAGGTAAGTGTCAAGTTACGACCGCCAGAAGCGCAAATTGTCAGTAATGGTCGCAAGATATATATGTATATATATATAAATGTATACATGTATTTATAGAGCGAGGTTGGTACGAAACAATTTAAGCTGAATCTAAATTAAGTTTTAATTGCTAGTGCTTACTCATATATTACACTTATGAATATAAAACAGATAAAAATTTAAAATATATACTTGACTATATTCCAATGTCATATTTTATACAATGTTTATAAGTTGAATAATTTTTAAAGACCGGTTGTAAGTGAAGTTAATTGATTTCTTAGAACATCTTTTTGAATCTTTTTTAAAGGACCTGATACTTTTATTTCTCAGAGAACAGAGCTGAGTTTCAATATAAAGGAAAATTAACATTTATACAAACTAGCTACAGCAAACATTCAAGTCAATTTGTACAATTTGTCAAGTCAATTATGTCAATTTAAAAGAAGGCTAATAAGAGTAGTAGATTATTAGCCCTCTTTTTTATTGACATAAAAAGCGTATTATGAACTATTTATAAAGTATTACGTATACGCTCAATTGTCCAAACATCTTTCTCATTCAAACTTTTACTTCAACTTCAACTAAACAACTTCTCAGTCCATCCTCGCATTTAGCAAGATATATATGTTTAGTCAGTCGCCCTTGGAACTTGAATTTGAAAGTAAATTTTCGCTGTGGCATTCACTTCTTGCGGCTGCCACGGATCAACTTGCAACTTGAATTTCCAGCTTGGCATTTGAGTTTTCAATTGGCGACGCGCTCAGGTGTCATCGTAAATTGTCATCGAGAGCCTTTTGTTACGCAACTCGGCGCCAAATTGGCATTAGTATCATTCCCAATGGACGTTCATTGTATTAATTGGCAGAAATAAAAGGCCAGAAAACTCGATTTATTGAGAGCCCAAGTTCCAGAAACCTCTTGCAGAAGACCATTTAAAATTGTTCTTCCGTTTCGGCAATTGAAGTTCCTGTTTCAGCGAGTTAATTTAAAATTAATTTCAAATGACACTGTTTCGCCTTCCTTGACAGCGTGGCAGGAGGTACTGTAAAATTAGCTGCCACATTTACATAATTAAACAATCCAAATCATTGTAAAATTGTGCGGATTTGAGCCGAGAGCAAAAACTAGAGATGAAAACTAGTTGACCTTGGCTTGTGAGTAAGTCAAGAAAACTGAGTACAAAATTTACAACTAGAATGTTGTGCTTGTATCTGTTAAGTGTGCTGTTAAATCAGTGTTAACGACTTGCGTTTATTTCAGCTGTAGCTAGCAAATATTCTGTTTATACGAAGCTTATGTCAATGTTTAACCTTTGGTTGTGTATAATGTATAAGAATAATATTAAATCAATGTAAATATAATGTTATTAGCAATGTTAATGTCTTGCAAGTTACCTTGATATTCTCTCCTTTTCTCTCATGATTAAGATGTCCTTTTAAATCTAAAAGTGATGCTGATATTTCCGTAATTTCCGCTATAATTTCTGTTTGTTTGTTACGCTTGCTTTTTGACAAAATAAATTAAACTTAAGCCAACTAACTGTGCAATAACAGCACAGAAAACAAAACAAAAAACAAAAATGGCAAGAAGTGCAAAAAAAAACACAAATTAATAAACATTTTAGCCGCGACTCTTGCCGTGCGACGTTTGCGACTCCCCATCGTGATTTATTTATCTTTATTTCTTTAGTTTTGTTGTGTATTCTTGTTGGAGGTGGGCGTGCAGAACCAGTAACCCCCACCAAAGTCCAAACTCATCTTCTATGTCATGCTGTTAAACATGCAGAACTTTTAATGAAAACTTTGAAGTGTATGTGTTTTATATAGTTTATATAGTATATATATATATATATATATGCCTGTTTGTCTGTTTGTTTATATGACATCAACTTATACACTGGCGAACAAAGTTTTTAGCACTGGAATTATAATCATAAAATGCTGCATCAAAAGTTTATAACTGTAAAAGTGGGAGTGTTGGAAAGGATGGAGATTGTTACGGATAATACCAATTAAGTTTGTTCAAAATAAATGTGCTATAGCTCTAATTTTATGAACTGAAATGTCTTTTGGTTGAATAGATTAATCTGTTGATAAAGCTCACTTATAAAAAGGGAGTGTTGTAAAGTGTGGAATTTGTTACGGGGTTAAGTTATGCATATGATTTATTAATATTGAACAATGAAGAGAAGCAAAAATAATATAAATAGAAAGTTTTAGTTTTCGTCCATCACGATCAATTAAATTCATATTTAAAGCTCCTGTCATAGATGCATTAATTGCTTTTAATTATTATAACAAAATCTTTAATTTCATGTTGTATGCCATAAACTTTTCTCTTGTACTTCAAACTCTCTTCTATCAGGATGAATCCAATTCCGCTTTAAGCTCGTGTCATTCACTCATTTATTGTGTTTCCAATTAAGCCCGCGACTCCACTCTTCAGTCGGCGCCGCCTTTAACTAACTTCTGACAAATGCATTTTTGGTGCGCAAGTTTTTGCAGATAAGCCAAAGGCAATTTATGCGCTGCATTAATTTGGCTGACTGGCTGACTGGCTGTAGGAGCGGAAACACAGTTTTTCCTCTATGGATACACCTAGGTAGGTCCTTGAAGGAACCGTTAGCCTGGTTGCCTGTTAGCCTGTCAGCTGCAGCCTTTTCAGCTCCTTGCCAGCTGCTGTTTGTCATTCGCTTATCGGCGACTGCAAGCAGGCAACTTCCTTGACGGCTTTTTGGGCCATTGTGTGGGCCAGAGTCCAGGACTTGGCTTTGTATATTTAGACGTATTTACATAACATAGCTAAAGCACTTCCTTCACTCCCAGCTCGTTGCTATTGTTCGTGTTGTGATAAATGTTATCTTTGTCCTGCTGGCAGGACTAAGCGTTGTTCGTCAGCCCGTCTGCTTCTTCTTAAGTTTCGCTCATCAATTTAATTGAAAAGCCTCTTTGGATTCGCTTTGTTATTTGCCTTTTGGCTTTTTGCGATTTTTTCTGACTTTTTAATTAATTTTCCTTTTTTTTTTCAACTTTCTTCTTCTTTTTCTTCTTATTATTTTTTATTTCTTTGTCGCGCTCAGAAACTTATCGCGAGGTTAATTTTCCAGCCACTTCGATTATTGATTGTCGTTGATGAGTTTTTTCCTTGCACTTTGCTGGCATTGCGTCCTCCGTATAAGTTTTTTTTTTATTTTATTGCATTCGCATAATTAAAATCACGGCCAACGATGTGTAAAGCAGCAACCGCTTTTCTTCCTGCCAGTCAACTGCCACGCCCCTCCATCCTTCTTATTGCCCGTCCACGTAGCTGACAAATTTAATTTCCACCTGGCAAAAGGATTTTTATTTTTCCTTGGCCTTTTTGGCTTCTTGATAAAGGTCAGCAGCTCATTAACGTGACTCGAAAGCGGGAACATCTTTAGCAAAGGTCTTCAAAGCATGCCACACTTCCTGCTTGACCCCATATCTTAGCGAAAAAAAGTTAAGATGGGTTAAGATGGGTTTTTCTTTTTAATGGGTTTTAAGGTTGACACGATGTCAGGTCTGTCAGCTGGTCTTATAAAGTGGGTCGATCTGTAGGTATTTTGGGCCTTTATCATAAAAAGGTTAGTTTCACATTATAAATAATAATAATAAATACCTACTATATCAACATATTATTGAGAGCTAATGGAGAAAGAAAAACCTACCTTGAGAAAACGAAAAGTTAACAACATTATATTTAATGTACAGCGATTGATGAAGGTAACATTTAAATATGTCATAAAATGGATAAAGTTTAAGATTATGTGCTAATATAGATATAAGAACTTTTAATTAAGAGTTTTATAATAAGGCAGCAAACATTTAAGTAAGGTAATCAACGAAAATTCATTTTTAACATCCTCCCAATTCAAGTCAAAACAAATAAGCGTTGAGGAGAAATAAAATTTAAAAGTGTTCAAATTGAGTTGCTTTTAAGGGGAAATAAAAAGTTGCTTGAAATATTTGCACTTCTCTCTTTGTATTAATATTAGCTAAATAATATTGTTTAGCATTAGCGACTTATGTTTCAAACAATAATGTTAACTATATAAATGAGAGTTAAGCCACAGTTTAAGTAGCACTGTGACCAGTCGACAAATAAAATCCATTTTCCATGCTTTCTTTTTTTGTTTTAAAGCATCGCTGCTTATGGCACAGAAAAGTTGCGTGTGGCTATTTAGACAGATACGTATATATATAAATATACATATTTTAGTTGCATCTGTGTGTGTGTCCCCTGTGGGTGTGTGTGCGTGTCTGTCGACTGTTTGTCGTTCCCTCGAGCGGGGCTCTTGGTGGATATCGTTGATAAATTTCAAGTCAAAAGCTCGGAAAATATTTATGACTTAACTTTTGTTTTCTAACAAAGCAACACGCGACACACCCACACAGACAAATCCACTCACATACACATACACATGCGTATGTATATACCAGCATATAGATGAGGCTTTTGTGTTTTGGAACTCTCCTTCACAATTGTCACAGAAACTTGACTCTGGCTGATGGGCATCTCCTTTACATATGCAAATAGAGGAAAGGATTTTCACTAGCTCAGCTGTTAGTTAACAGCGAGGACCAAAAAGGACTGGAAAAATTATCCTTGTAGCGCATTTTAAACTTTAATCACATGACAGGAAGAAATTTCAAAAAGTTTCCACACATATTTTTGTCATTGATCTGCAAAACTTGGCAGCGCAAATTTGTTGGCAAGTTTTTGGCTTTCAGCCTGGCTAAGTAATTGAATATGTAAGGCGGTGTGCGATTGAGTGTGAAATGAGTAACTTACATACACTCACATACACAAATGAAGTTTGGGAGTTGAATGAATGAATCAATGAATAAAGCTAAACGCTACATATTTATATATTCATATATATGTACGAATGTATTTCGTCTACCAACAAGTTTTTGGCCAATTGCTCAAAAGTTGCAGGTGTCTAATAAATATTTAAAAAATTCATTCAAACTTTTTGACTGTTGGTACAAAAATGAATTGAATTTGTATTTCACAGTTTCAAAAATGCATGCAGTTTTAGAGCCACTGGACCGAAAGAGCTCAATTCGCTTGGCCCCAACAATTTTCGCACAACAAAAAGCAAAAGAGGGCGAGATAGAAAGAGAGAAAGAGGGAGAGATGGGTAGAGAGACACCTTAATGAATTTTCATGGCCCGGCAGGGTTGCCAATAGCTCGCCAAAGTCCTTGTTATTTTGATGGCCATCTAACGAGCAACACCGGCAATTGCCAATCACGATAAAGACCATCATCATAGTCATCATTATGAAGTTGATGATGAGCGTCGCAGTTGTCAGGCAGTTAAATTAATTAGCTAAAAGTTGTAACAGCGCCTTCTGGAATATTTGAAATATCTTTGCCAGTGTTGAGTAACGTAATGAACAGCGAAATTGAGCTTTAGGCGCTTCGGTAAGTTAATTGCCGGACAGCAATAGAAAGAAGTAAACAGATATCGAAAGTAATAAAAGGATATTTTCGTAGATCTTCAGATTCTTAAAACTTCAAAAATTTTATTTATTATACAAATATTTATAAAATGAGCAGTTTTTAAAGAAATTAACTATTTAATGTGTAGGATTATACTTAATAAGGATTATATTTATAATCTTTTTTGATTATTTTTCTTCGCTTTTTCTATAATTCGTTTTTTCTCGCTTCTTTCTTTGAACCATTTCAAATAAATACCTAACTATTACTCTCTTTAACTAGCTTTTCTTTTATTTTTTAGTTATCTTAACTTCTTTAGCTTTTTGTGCTCTAAAGAAAACTAAGAAAATATATTTTTGCAGGACTTGAATATTTTTTGTGTTTCAGCTGATTTCTGGATATCCTACTTTACGACAATAGAATGAAAATAGCTTCATTCGAAATAAATTTCGTTCGTATATTTTCTGACAGCCGACAAAGTCGAAGCAAACATTTTTCATTCATATTAAAATATTTGCTTGAGCAATTTTTTAATGCACTTTTTGCTTTTCCTGATATTAATAACAAAAAATCACCAGCAAAACGTAAAAAATGGTGACCATTTTATAAAATAATGTTATAACATACCCTGTATATGTGAAAAATCAGATAAATTATTATCTTCGAATTCAAAATGTGAACGCATTAGTTTCGTTAATTTATTAATTTTCAAAATATAAAATGTTATATAACTTATACATGTATATTATTATAGTGTTAAACTGTGTTATATGGTATTTACTAGTCGATCATATTTGAAAGTTGCCTTAGTTGTATTTCAATATTCCTTTAGCTTTCTTTTCAAATATTCATCTTAGATCCGTTTATTTGTGCGTTTTTCATTCTTAACGCCCAATCGCATCGCATTTTTGTTTATCTTTTCCGGGGGCTGCTTTTTAATATACTTCAGTATGCAAAGAAAATAGCCAGATAATAAAAAATGCCTGCCACGCCCCACGGCTAAGTGTGATTGCGCCCCTTTTTTTGGTTGGCTTTTCCATGCAACAAAATTATGCTTCGCGATGCTTTGCTTTGCATTTGCTTTATTTAGATTAAGTATTTTTTATATACCTTTTTTTTTCAGAGTATTTTATGTATTTTTTTCTTTGGCCTTTTGCTCTGCATTTGACCACGCCCCCTTTTAGGCGGGTCTGGGCTATTGCCGCTTTGACGATATCCTCCCTTTCGCTGTTGGAAGTCGCCTCAATTGAAGTGAAAAATTGCTAATGGTCACCGGGCGGTCGGCCACACACAAAGCGGCCGCCAATTGGCGACCCAGACACCCGCCCCTTTCTTCCCACTCCTTTACTTGCCTGCAGTCCTCGCGGTGATAAAACTGTAACAGTGACTGCCTTTAAATTGCTGTTCTGATTTTAATTAAAAGGCCCAAAGCACAGAGCACATGGTCATACTCGCAGTCACTGCCAGAGTCACAGTCACAGTTATAGTTATTGTTACAGTTACAGTGAGTGCACAAAATAACGCACCACTTTTACTAAAGTCAAAGTTGAGTTGATTTTAGGGCCCTTTTAATTGCCCAATAGAAAAAAATACCGAGAAAAATCGAAGCGGAAAGAAAATTTATTCAGCGCTCAATCAAGCGTGACAAACTTTATGGCACAGGCCAAAGTGAAAATTTGAAATTGTGGCAAATATTTTATCTGCATAAATATGCGCCATATTTTCAGTCATCAGTGATACCCGATACCCCGTAATAGAAATGTAAAAAAATGGCTTATGGGTTCGTTTCAAATGCTTGAATTCGATTTTATGCAAGACAAGTAAAAGAAGTATTAATATTGGCTCTAGTATCTTTATTCTTTCTCTTAGCTTATGTTACAACACGTTTTGCTCAGGACTTTCAAGTGTTGGAGACTTTAACATATGTAAAAAAAGATATCATTCACTATTTATTTTATTATGTATAATCCTGAGGCAATTATTGAAATTCTATTTTATAGGGTATTTTCAGGTTGACTACATTGGTTAAAATTTTTGTAATTTTGCTTAAAATAACTTTATTGTATTTTTTGGGCTTAGTCAAACAAATCGTTAGCAATTGCATTTCATTGGGTAGGTTGAAAACTGCCATGAAACGATGATTGTACAATCAAATCATCGGTTCACGCTTGATTAACGAGACATCATGTTTGCCATAAGCTACCGATGGCAATTACGAAACTTTTCCTATATAATATTTGCCGATTTCCAATTAAATTTATTTCATTTGCCTGGCAAACAAATGTGCAAGCACTGAAAGCAAATAAAGTTGATGAGGCGAAATACATTTAATAAATATAAAAGAGAAAATTATTTAAAAATACAGCTTGTTAAATGTGCAATGAAAATATGACTACATTTAAAATATTTACTACTTTTATTATATAAATTACTTAAAACATAAAATGGTGAAACAACACGCAATGCAAATATGAAAACTACTTTTCATATAAATCATTAAAATGATAAAATATTAAAGCAAATATTATATGAATCATAAAGCAAGCTTTAAACCATTTGAGTCGATTAACAATTGAATATATGCTTCTTTAACAGCACATTGAAAATATAACTGTAATGGCTCACATAAAGCTGAGATATAATGTTGAAAAACGCACATGGCGTATACTTTATGCAGATGTATAAAAATCATAATAAAAGATTTTAGAGATGTCTGTGTGTTTATTCAGTATCTCTCCTTTGCATACACTCTGCCTCTCTTTCCCTTGCTCATTAAGTTGAGTACTATTTTTACGAGCGGGCACACGCTGCGTATACTTGACATTTTATCGATAAGTAAATATTACGCATACGTTCGTCCGCCTACTGCTTCGATATCCAGCTACGTAATTGAATTGCAATTAATAGCCCACAAGATTCGCAGCAATTGCAGCTGCCAGCATTTCTGTTTGGCCACAAATGTTTTTGGCCAACACAGCCAGCAGCCAACGACGAACAGCAAATGCCAGGGGTGCCAGACGCAATGCATTATGTGGTAATAAATCATTAAGTACGTTTGGTCAGGTACACAGAAAACAGGACGAAATACTCGCACTGCGCCTGATAGATAGATAGATAGATAGATTGAGGAGAAGAAGCAGAAGAAGACACAGATGCAGGCCTGAATATTTCACTGAGTTATTAGACAAAAGAGTCATACATCATGAACGTTTGGTCTATGAATTGGCATTTGAACTGCCAGCCAGTCCACAATTGAACTGCCAAGTTAAATGTTATGCAAATGATTGAGTGGCAACTGGCCAGTGTTTCTCAATTCCAATCTGAAAGGAAAAATTTGAGATGCATTGGAAAATTTCAAGAGAGTTTTTAATTTCCATATATTAATTAATATGTGAATATATCGAATTGTAATTTTTTGCAATGATTCAGTTAATAAACAAATTTTGTATTTCTTAATAGTTAAATTGTTTTTCTAGTTGTACTTTATTGCTTGCTTATTAATTACTTTAATAATTAGTACAAATAAATTTTAAAAAAATTTAAATATATTAAAGTAAATAGTTAAATATTTTACATATTTGTATTAAAGTTCATTTTTAAATTTTTAATCAACGTGACGAAAGCACTTTGACTAAAATAGAAAAGTGTTTAAAAGGCATGACTAAAATTATGGCTTTGACGGAATTGAACGTTTGGCTGAAAGCCTCGTTAGGACTTGGCACGCATTCAAAAAGTTGGGGACACAAAAGCGTTTCGTTCTGCGTCACATGACATTGAAAAGTTGGCCAACAGCAGCAGCAGCATCAACGGTAAAAAGGACGCACGAAACGGATGGCAATCAGTGCTGCAATTATATATGTATGTGTGTATTTGTGTGTGTATGTGTATATTGAACTTAGCCGTTGACCTTAGCCTGTTTTTCCATCCTCTCGGCTAAGCTCTTCCCTCACACTCAGCCGTTTTGTCATTTACTTGTTACTGCCACTACAGCAAAACTATATAAGTATGTAGTATAAATAGTGTATATATTGTGTGCATGTTTAAAAAAGTGTTGCATATTTTTAGGCTGCAGCTTGTGCGCTCGTTCATGGCCGTCGCTGCGGCTCAACGTCAACGTCAACGTCAAGTAGCACACTCGGTGTTGCACTTGAACCATAATGAAAGCATTTGCTGCCATCAGCACAAGAGCCCCAGAGTGGAAAAGGGACAGAAAGAGAGTGAGATAGAATGTACTGCACTTGCTTAGTTTACAGTGCGTGTGACACCTGATACTTGTCTGCACTTTTCTATTCCTCGATGCCCATTGCCAGAATTTTAGTATACATGCGGAACTAAAAAATACATGAGTTAATCTTTTCTTTAAAGCCACTAAATGCTTAAAATCCAAATAAGAAAATAAACAAAAATCTGAAATTAAGAAATAATATTAAGATTCATTTTTTATAGAGATAGGTAAAGTAAGTTTATTGATATAAATGAAATATATGCAAGCCGATAAAATAAATATTTCCGATAAAATAAATATTTGGAAAGGGCCTTAAAATAAAGAATAATTGATTGGTCTTTGCGACAATCGATACACGAGTTTCATAGTTGACCAGGTTATAATTGAGGAGGTGCGTTAAATGCCACACGTGCCACATAGTTGTGTCCTTGTCACGGCTCAAATATCATTTAAATGTTCATTTATTTTTGCTCAAGCAGCCAGAAAGCGTGTTTTAGTGTCCAAGCCTTGGCATGGGCAGTTAGCAACTTACATATCTGGCAATTCAACACATTAACACCTATTAAAAGACCACACACACACATATGCAGGTTGGAGAAAAACACGGTAAAAGTCAACGAGGCAGTTGTGCAAATGGCCGCATAAATAAAAGCGCTTGTCTGCCAAGTTATGAATAATCACGACAACAAAAACCATGGCCAACACGCATACATTCACACACACATATTTGCTTGCCTGTGTGTACTATTGTAATTAAGCTTTCGGCTTTGGCCAAGACCAACTGGCGCCTGCATTTGAAATGGCGCCGCTTTGGGCTATTTTTATGGCCAATGCTGTGCAATGGAGCGGTAGAAACGTCTGTCCAAAACACAGACACACACACAGACATACAAAAACACACACAAAGGCATACACACACTCGCACCCATACATAGACACACACACACACACACACTTACAGGTACGACACAACACATGACCCAGATAAGAGCTGCTCGTCGGATTATAGGGTATGTTATGTGCGTTAGGTATACAAATCCGAGAGTTAATTAAAAGTCATTAGTGTGCCGCATAATTGAAGCTAAACGAAATGCCAAGCGGCATAAGTGAGAGCCTAAATAAAAAAGAAAACAGCTAGGGACTTGCCGAAAAATCAAAGGAAAAACATAATGGAATTAGAGGAAAATCTTTGAGGTAGCATTAGCTAAACACGAAGTGTAATTAGAGATAAAGACGCGTTAATGGCTAAGATAGTAGATAGTAGACAAGAGCTTCAAGATAAAAAGCTGGGATTTTAAATAAAAGCCAAGCTAAGCTCATAATTGGAGTCTTTAGAAATGCTTACAGGTTAAAAAACATCATTTAATACAAAGACTCTGATTCATTAGCTTATACAGGAATAAATAAATTTAACTAAAAACAAGCTTAAAGTTAAAAAGTTGAAGCTTGTTTAAATAAACACATAGCGGGAAATATTAAAAAATAATTACTAAATTAAAATAAAAATGGTGTCAAAATTTTATTAAACTTAATCAATCTAGAAATAATATATTTCCTCCCTTAAAGAAAAAAATGACCCAACAAATTCTTACAGATTTTTCTCAGTGCACTTACATTTTAATTTAATTTTAAGAGCTGTCTTCAGCTGGTGTCATTTTTAAGTAGTCAAGTACTTTAATTAAATAAAACAGGCTTCCATTTGTGCTGCCGATAAATTCTAACGCATTCTCTTACTTTTACTCTTGCAGGTAAGAAAACAAGAACTTGCACATATTTCACAATTACGGAGCTCTGTAAGTACTTAAAGCATACACACCCTAGAAGAAAGCCACCATCAAAAATATTAAATACGAATTTTGGCAAAGATTTTTAGAAGTGTGAAAGTTTCGTTTGGTTGTAAAATGAAACGCGGTGCCATAAATCAACTTAATGAACAAAATGCCTGAAGTAGGGCTAGAATATGCCTAAAAGTATGCCACGCTCTGTCAAGGAATGCCATGGAGACAAGTTTTCGAAGCTGAACACTTAAGAACTCTGATGCGATTGGCATTAAAAATGTATAAATAGGCGACATCGGAGCCTTCGAGTCAAGTTTCATTACAATCCAAAGTAAAAGTGCACTGAATAAATAATAGTAAAATGTTGAGTACTACTTTGTCCGTCGCATCGATTCGCAGTATATACATATATACATATATATATATATGCATATTCTGAATTGAATTCAGCAAAATGATTTGCTCATTTTGTGAGAATTCGCGCGCGAAATACGCTTCATGAAATATGCAAAGAGGAGAAAAAATGGGTGAAAAAGAAAAGCTGGCATCAAAATGGCGACGTTTCCTTCTCTTGTTGCATTTGCCGGTTGCTGCCTTATCCTATTATCCTTGTGCCAGGCTTTTCTCTCTATTATTTATTTCTCCACTCACTATCTTCTTTTTCTCGCTGTCTCTTTCGTTGACTATGTTTTATGTACGCAAAACAGCGCAATTCCGGCCAATGTTCATTTCGCTGACTTGGCCAACTGCAAATTACAGACAACTTTTGTTTTAATTCCAACTCCCGCCACGTCGCCATTTTAACCGCCTTGTCGGACTATTTACATTCACTTCCTGTTCATATTTAGCAGCTAAACAATTTACTACACTATTTTAATGAGCCTTTCTGCCAGGCAGTCGAATTCTGTTCTGGCATTTAACGTGAACTGATTATAAAGAAGGTTGTTTGAGCTCAATCATAAGAGATTCCAATAAAATATTTTTAAAAAGTATTTGGAAGGAATTTAAAAGTGTACTTCAAGTATTTTCCATGAATTATTTCATTATAATCCCTAAAAGCTCTGTTTTCTTATCTTTATAATTCGTTTAAGTATAACACATTTAATTAACCATCCCCAGATTTTGCTCATTTTTCAAAAGTAAACCTTAAACCCAAAGAAACTCTTCACATTGCGTATACGCCACGTGTCGCGCACACATCAAAGCGATAAATTTGTCGAGTCTCAAGTTTAACTGTGACAATTTTCTGCGTATTTTGATATTTTTCGTGTTAACATAAATTGAGTTGAGTAACCAAAAACCTTACTCGAGTTGCCTCTCGGCCAAGTGGCAAGTGAAAAGATGGGAGATGGAAAGTTGTGAAAGTGGGAAAAGGGGAAAAGCGTGGCAAACACTTTATTATTTATTGCCATAATCATGTTAATGGCAGCACAGGCAACGACGAGAAAAACGATATGATAATCATATTTATTAACATTTTAACTTAATCAACGCTCAAAAAGAAGAAAACCCAACAAGAAGATTAACAACAACAAACATTTGGAGATTCGCTTTTGATGTGTGCAGTGAAGCATAAGGGACATGAACAGAAGTCAAAAATTTTAATACCCTGTGTAATCAAGAGGAGTATATTGGCTACATATGCCTTAAACAACGAATGTTGTTATTGATCGAGATTCTTACCTCTCAGAAATTGACTAACACAAAAGTTGCAGTTAGAAAGTCACTGCCTTAGAGTCATCAAAATAAATAATCAGAAATACGCCGTTTTAACATTATCTACAGGGTATTTTTCGCTGGATAACACAACATTACTCAACATTTTGTAACTTCTTTGACAGTTTGTTGTTGTATTTATCAAAGACTCAAGATTGTCTCTTGGTGTTGTTGTTACCTACGTTATATATACATATACATTTATATGTCAGTGTGTATAAAAGTATGCAAAATGTGCTCATCATTCTTTAAAAAATACCTAAAATATTTTTACTGGTAGCGGAATTTTTTAAGTTCACAGTACTATGTAGCTGAAGTACTTAAGAGATAGATAAGCACGGAGAGACGGCTACCCTGGTAAATATATCATAAAAATAACTATATATGATATAGCCAAAAACGTAGATAAATAGATTAAAAAAATATTAAGCAAATCCCAAGTTTATTTTTAATTTGTATTTGTGACACCCTCATTTTAATTTATATTAAAACGCACACTTAGTTGACAATTTAATTATATATATACGTTTTTTTTGACATGTGCGCTTCCTGTACTTTTATGAATATAATTTATTTACCGCTTTTGAGTTTTCCATTTCCTCTTATTTTCCCTTTTATTCTGCCACAACTTTGGCCTGTTCCCATTTTGTTTATCATGCTTGCCTTTTGTGAGGCTTCTTTTCGCTTCTCGTTTTTTTCTTCTTGCTTTCGGCTTAAGTCTTGTGTATGCATCACATTAACAGATAACAAATGTGTTTTACAGATGTGCCGCAGCTTCTTCCACGCGAAGGGGGAGAGGCTGAATTGTTGAGATACAAAAATTTGCAGTGTAACATAAGCACTTAGGAATTAGCCCTTGAAACTCGAAAGTCGTTCCCTAAGCTAACTTTTCTACATAGTAATAGCTTTATACTGAATCAGCATATTTTACATGCAAAAATATTTCACTTTAGGTTCTTATGATGTGGGTGCGCATTTAATATTTATATGAAGTGGCTGAAGATATTTCTTTTATTCTTTTTACTACATATTAATATTTAATGTCCGTCTCACAATCGGGCTATCAATTACCAACTGTTGGTACCTTCTTTCTTAAAATGAAAATATTCTTATTTTATTTTAATTGTATGCCTACTTGTAGAAATAGCAGGTGAAATACAATAGTAATAATTTGTTTTATAGTTGTAGTAGTCGATAGTTTAGTGATATTTAATCGAGTAGTATAAGGAATAGCTGGAGTAGTAAAAATAGAAGCTATAATTTCAATAATAAATAATAAAAATTAAAAGTTGAAATAGTAGCAGACATAGAGGCATGGTCTAATCTCTTCCATTCAACTTAGGGGATAACAAAATTCCACTGACTCAAAATTTGATCCCAGCACATCCGCACTTCTGACTAAAATTTCAAAGCAAAAAGTTTTGTTCATTATAGAAAAGCAAAAAGAATTATTTCCGACTCAGTAGAGCGACTAAACCCCTTTTATTTTTAACGCAATTAGAAACACATAAATTTATCACGCACACACACATACACAGACAGAGCTCACACACACCTCCGGATGGTGCAAAGTGCCCTTCCTGTGTGTTGTACAGTTGTAAATGCGAACGGAGCCGTGTTGCACATAAAACATTTTCATTTAATTGAAACAAATGCGTGCTGCGTATCAATTTAAGTAAACGGATCTCAAACAAGAACAAAAACAACAAGAAGAGCAACAACAATGATAACAACTACATAAATAGTATGTACAACTATTGTAAATGCTGTGTAGTAAAGAGCAATAAAAACTAACGACTACAATAAGAAGCGACTGTGCCACAGATTGTTGCCATCATCAACGGGGGCAGGCGACAGGCGACAGGCGACCCCAAACGACAAACGAATGAAACATGAGCAGCCATGTGTGTGTGTGTGTCTGTGGAGGTGCGTGTGGGTCTGAGTAGCTGCTTCTATAGTGTGTACATTTCATATCATTACGTCGTGTGTGTCACAGAGGATGCTGCATATAGAAAAGTTAGAAAGAGACAATCAAAGAAAGGGAGAATGAGACAGAGGCAACGAGAGAGGGTGTGTGCGGTCGTTGTCAGGTGGCACACAGTAACTATAGCAACAACAACAACAACCACAGCATGAGTGAACCATCAACTGTCGCCAATTGAATGGCCGTCAATGAAGCACCCACAAAAAAAAAAAAAGAAAAAATAACAGTTCTTATACCCCCGTCAAGCACTATCAAAATCTATGTAAATTACACACAATCAACATAATGTGCAAGTGTGCGTACGTGTTGTATACATGTGTATCTCTTGCCCCTCTCACTGTCTGCTTGTGTGTGTGTTTGTGTCTCTGCCCTGAATTGACACCAAGCACGAGCGTTCAGCTAGACACTTTATGGTCTCAGCAACACATATCACATAATATATACAGCTATATCGTAGATATAAAATCTGGCATGAATGGACGGTATAAAGGTGCGACTGTTTTTAGGCAGGAGAAAACAAGAAACAGAGAGTTGAAAGTTATTTAAAGATTTGAGCAAAGCTTAAGAAATACTTAGAAGAAATTAAATATCTTAAGACATAATCAAGCTTCTAAGAAGGAGAAGAGCAGGGCTCTCCTTGTTGAGTATACAGTAAAATAGAAATAGAGATAGATCAGTTATAAGATAGATAATATAAGACAAAAGAAAGAGATATATAAATTTAGTAAGAAAGTTAGTGTTAGTTAAACTGTATCGATCGAACTCTCTGATTGAAAAAGAAATTCAATTTGTAAAGATACCTTTACGAAGAAAAACAAATATAGTTTTTTTTTTTTGCTACTTTAATGCTCTTCAGTTTTGATAGTTGGTCGAGAAATGTTCGTACTGCGGATTATTCCCATTGATATTGTTATTGCTCTGGGTATACCAAATGCTTTGTGGGGTCTGTGCTGTGAGGCCCACACTGCCGGGGGGTCCGCGTGGACCGTCCCTACCGCGAGGACCCGTTGGACCTGTTAGTCCGCGTGGTCCGGGTGGGCCTGGTGGTCCCGGGGGTCCTGGAGGACCCGGCACTGGGATTGGAATGTATGCCGTTTGTTGTTGTTTTTCCTCCTTCTGTTCGGCTGATTCACCAGGCTGTTTGCCTGGCAGCAGATTAAAGCCGGGCCAGCTGAGACCTGTTTGACCCTGAACATTGAAGCCCAGCTGGACACGTGGCACCAACACAAACGAAGCAGCCTCCAAACCGAGATTATTGTTGCTATTGGAATTTCTGGTCGGATTGCTCACAATGTGTGGTCCATAGGCGACGGGAAAGGCCGCCAACTGTGGCAATCGGTACTTGATGTTGGGTTCGTTGAGCATGGGTATGGAGTTGGAGTACAAATAGTCGGGAACCTTACGACTATCTTTCTCGGGATCCGGTTCAATAATTTGAGGCTCATGAAAAGTGGGTTCGTTTTGTGGCTCCGGCTTGAGCTGTTCCCCGGATGCGTAGATCACAAGTTGTGGAGGATTATCCTCTGGATTGTTCTCTGAATCGGCGCTGCGTCCCAAAGCCGACACCCGACGTAAACGGGCCTGAGAGAGACACAGGCACAGAAACAGAACTGAAAATAAAGGTCGATTAGGAACTTTTCTAATTTCCAAACGTTTTAAGCAACTTTTTACCTAGTATCTTAGCTGTGACTATCATCTTAGTTAACTGTATTGCTAATGCTTTGAGACTCTGTCTTTTATACCTGAAATTCAACTACAGATAAAATCAATTGGTTCTTGGAAAGGTTTTGTTTTGATTTAGTTACAATTTTTGCACATTTAAATCAGATTAATTTAAGCTTGACTAAAAGTTCA
This sequence comes from Drosophila pseudotalamancana, assembly GCA_037075185.1. NCBI lineage: Eukaryota > Metazoa > Arthropoda > Insecta > Diptera > Drosophilidae > Drosophila > Drosophila pseudotalamancana. Next base: position 101,088 of record JBAMCK010000859.1, on the reverse strand, counting down.
GTCAACTCTTTGTTGGCCAATTAATCAAATTGATCTGCCTAAACAAGCGGTTCATTTGATAAGTGGGTCATTTGACAAACTGGTTCTACTTTTCTAGCTGGCTAGAATTCTGGAACTTATCAGATTGGCTGATCTAGTTGGATGATTCTCAGGTGCGGTATTTTGCTAGAAGCTAGTTAAGGTGTATATGAATATAAAAATACTTTGGTAATGAATAGAATAGCATTAGTCATATATATTTTAATCCATTACGTTCGAATTTCAGTTTTCCATACAATCTTATATCTCTGCCTTTTCTCATCAAGCAAAATCCTATAATATTATACTGTACTTAGAAGGTTGTTAGAAGATATTTAGAACTGTCAAAGTTTTACATTAAAAACTACGGATTGTGATAAAAATAGCTCGAGTTTTAATTCACATGGAATTTCGTAATATTTATTTCAACTAATCGCGGGGTTCAACCCCTTTTTTGAACATTTTGGCATTTCCTACTTTAAAAAACATTCATTTTCATCAGGCAGACAACAAGTATATATTATACATAGATACATACATATATATATATATATAGTATGTAGTATTTATGTGTATGATAGTTGAGCATAGTGAAAAATATAGTTGGGCAGTTGGGAATGAAACTGAAAGTAAAGCGAAACTAAATTCTATGTGAAACTTATGCCAAATATATAAATATACATATGCATGTACGATATATATATTTCTGTATTCAAATGACAGTTGGAAAACAAAGAGAATGTGCAGCATTTAATTGAATTAAATCAAAAGCAACGTATTTGGGCAATTCAAGAGTTGAACCATAGAGCAATGTGGAACGCTGCATGGGGTTGCAGCCCCCACAGAAAAACAAAAAAAAAAAAACCAAAAATTCTGTGCCACAATTTGAATTGAAGACCCGCATTCAGATTTTGTGGTCCACTAAAACGCACCCAAAATCCAGTTGCAAACAGTTGAGCCAAATGCTCCGTGGCGTGCGCGTCGTCGAAGCGCATGTCGACCATTGAGAAACGGGCTTCCGAAATCTGGGATTGAAGATTCGATTGTGTCCTACGGGTTAACGGGATGTGGCTGCCACAGCTGCCGCTGCTGCTGCTGCTGCTTGCGCTGCGGTCAGCGTTTGCTTTGGCCAGTGGCGGAGCTGGTGGACAGCTGCGTCGCATCTGGCTGCAGGATCACTGCACTGCCGGCATTTGCACGGGCATTGAAATTGGACGGAATGACTATGTAATCATATCACCAACGCCTTTAGCCCAACAATCGATGACTTTCATCAATTCGAGTATTCTAAAGATACCGCATCTGATGTTTGATACCTTTCCTGATCTTCAACTGCTCCGTATGGAGAACTGTTCGTTGGATATGTTCGAGAAGCCACAGTTCGAAGGTGCCAGCAATTTAATGAGCTTGTTTTTGGGTCACAATCGATTGAAGGATATACCCAAGAATATCTTTTTGGGCGCCGACAATCTGGCAACGCTGCACTTGAATCATAATCTGATTAAGACGCTGCACAATCACAGTTTTCACCCCTTAAAGGAGCTGAAGGATCTTTCGTTGGCTTACAATCAATTGGAGCATTTTCCGCCGGGGGTTTTTGCCGGGCTACGCAAATTGTTAGATTTGAATTTGGAGGGCAATCGGTTTTCGGCGTTGCCACGTGGCATTTTCGATAAGAATTTGAATTTAACCCGCATCAGTTTGGCCCACAATCGTTTCACGGTCTTCGAATCGGAGCTGCTGAAGCTTCAGTCAAAATTATCGTTTTTGGATATCTCCGGCAATATATTGAACGAGCTTACCTTAAATTTCTCGCTGCTGGAGCAGGTGTTGGCGCACAGCTGCGATTTGCGACGCCTCACTGTATACGGAATCATTCGGGAGCTGGATTTGCATAACAATTCGTTGAGGGAGTTGCCACATATTCCGTTGGCCAGCAACGTGACCGGATTGGACTTGTCGCTGAATCCTTTGGGCAACTTGCCTGGCAACTCTTTGCGTCGCTTTACAGGACTGTTACGTCTCAACTTATCGGCAACCAACATCCACGAGATGGAAGAGGATCTGTTCAAGAAGCAAGGACATCTGATAATGCTGGACATTTCCGCCAATAGCATCTACTCGGTGAAGATCACGGTCTTCGACAGCTTGAAGGCTTTGCAGTATTTCCACTTTCAGCAGAATAATTGGAACTGCGATTTTCTGCAGCTGCTGATGGGTTCGTTTGTTAAGAAACGGGATATTTCCTTTATGGAGGATGTTACGGCACCCGAACTAGTCGATGATTATGTCGATGGCATCGCCTGTTGGTATGAGAGTGACAAGATATCGAAAAAGTGTGACGGTAGCAATTCGGAAGCTGCTCTGGAGTTATCCATAGTTAGGAATGAGATCAAAGCATTTACAGAGTTGGTGGAAAAAAAATTTGTACGTGTTTATCGCATGCTGGAGGAGATGAAAGCCAGGTTATAAGACAATGGAGGCTTAATAGCGGGAAAATAGCAAAAAAAAAAAGACGCGCCTTTTATTTCACAGGCGTGCGAATATTTAATCAACTACTTTATGAATGGATATCCTAAATATATTTAATATTCTATATTCCTATATTATTAATCGCATTTTAAGAAATTATAATAATTGACACAAGCAAGCCACTGATAAACATTTAAATAAGTTGCAAACTAATAATAAAGCGCAGTACTCTTTGAGAGCCGAACAAAATGGGTTTCAGTTATTTTTATATCCTTGGATTAGAGTTCTTTTTGAGGTTGACAATAAGAAATGATGATTGTTCATCCTGCATAGAGGTTTTCGCTTTCTTTGGTTTATGTAGTATCTATATTTCTTTGTCCTTTGCCTTCATCCGTCTTTTAGCTCTTTAAGATTAGAGTTTATATGAGAGTATAAATAGAAATCTGGCCTTAGGAATTTAATTTCCTAAGGTTTCAGACGAATCGCTATTACTATTATTTCGCTTTAAAGCTTTAAAATGATTACTATTCTATTTTGAGATTTTAATTGCTGCCCGTCGATTTAAACCTCTAGCCTTATTTGTATTTCTAATTAAAATATTCATTCAAATTTTAAGTCTTACAGAAATAATTATTGATTCGCTTGATTACTTTATAATATTTAACTATTGACAATGAATGCCTTGAAGCTTGTGAAACAAAATTATTTAAATGATTTAATTTCCTCCTAAATGAATTTATTACGTTTAAATTCTAATGCTATTACTGAATTAGGAATACTGAATTAACTTTTTCCATGATATTCTGTCAGTCCTTAATAATTTAATATATTGAATTTGCAGCACAGCTTGAAATGTATTTCTTATGCTGCGAAACGTGCTCTATAAATTTCTCATGCATTTAATGTCCTTTGCAAAAACCTATTAAGCATATTTTCACATTTTTTCATGCATAAGCCAAAACACACACACGCTCGCACAATAAGTGTTTAAACAGCTTATCGTGCCAAACATATACCAGTCGAAATTATATATATATACATATAATATTTTGCAGTCACTCAATTGAATATACCATAAATATTTAACGACCATTGAAGAGCAAAAACAAATATATTATGAAAGTTCTCTGCGATAGGACAGAGATTGTAATACTTATATGTATATATATATATATAATATATATTATTTCGAGTGGGTGAGACTTAAAACCGACAAAACTTAATTAAATGCAGGCATACGCAAAACAAACACAAAAAGCAACATGGACAAAATAAAATTTAAATATAAACAAATATTAACAGCATTTTTTTATGAGCTGCCAGAAAAAATAAAAATAATATAAAAATATGTAAATATACAAATATTGTTGTTGTGCGCTTAAGTAAGTATTAAGGCATGCAAGCACACACATGGTATAGTCTATATATATATATATAACAGTTAGCTGTAGGTAATTAAGCTAAATTATAATCTGCGGTTAAGGCGCAAATCCATTTAACCCAATATTTACTGTATTTTTCAGGCTTAATTTGATAGGAAATTTAATAAACATGTTGAAAATGGCATTTGAAAAGGCTTAAAGAGTCGCTTTGGCAACAGAGTATAACGGTATATTAACGCCTTGAAACTGTCACTGAAAAACCAAGTAACAATATATAAAAGTATTATTACCTCTCCTTACGTTGGGTTGCAGATATACGCAATAGCAGCCAAACTTCAACTATCCGAAGTGAGAGTCCTTTTGTCTCGTTCGCCCGTTGACTGGAAGATTTGTAGCACTAACTGTTGTAAGCAACTTCCGCTTCCGCTATCCGACGCATTGCTGCCGTCGCCTTCCCATCGCTTTTGTTGCAAGTCGCGCCGTGGCAACTGTGGCAGCTGTTGCTGCTATTTCTGATGCTTCTTAGCCAGTTAGCAAAACGTAACTTTAACAACCTTAACGTGCTTACGTTGCGCAACATATGCGTAACAGCATCTAATACACACTTACACACACACACAAACTTACGCAGACCTTGTTACTTAGCGACTTGTGTCTTGTCCTCAACTAAATTCATTTTGGCAGGTTTATGAAAATTGTTGCTGCCCTTGTTCTTATTGTTGTTTTTGCTGCTATTGCTATTGTTGTTGTTGTTTTTGTTGCTGCTCATTAGGAAAACAAGAGCAACAAAGAAAACTTTCAGTTTTTTGGTTACTTTTCCTGCCACTTGTTTCTTACTTCCTATACTCTATTAAAATTATTAATAAGGGGTATACTTCAAAGAATAACTAACTAAATACGGACATTTCCCATACATTTCATTCAATTATATTATCTGAATTTTAAAGTAGTTTGTGTGTAACATCATATTATTATTAGACTTAAATAGTAAATTCATTAATTATTATTTTAACAGAGCATCGTCTAGTCGAGCACACTGTAGTTTTGAATTATCCACTTGTTTTTATTGCCCTTGTTATAATTAAGTTGATTTTATTAACCGAAATTTTACAAGAGCTCTTAGCCTTTCTTTCTCCCTTCCTTCTCTACCTCTCTTTGTCCCTTTCTCCCTCTGCAGCTGCCAGCTAGAGCCAAATGGCATTTGGCCTCTGCCTGCTTCACATTTATTGAACTTTTACGCTCTTGAATTATTAATTATATTGTTTTACAAGTCGCTTGGGCTGTGCAACAGCTGTGTTGACTGTGGGTGGTCTTTAAATTTAATAACAAACAATATAGTAAAAAGGAATCAAGTTTCATTAAATGAATTTGGAATTAAAGTAAAGTGTGGCCCGATTTTCTAATATATTTTGTGTAGGGAGCTACCTGATTATTCTAATCCACTATCTGGAAACAAACTTAAGCCAGAATCAAGGAATAAATGAAGTTAGCTACAAGCTAATTACTTGATATAACTGAGAATTTATTACAGTATTGGTTAATGCTCTCAATGTTATTTTTGATTAAATTTAACTCACATTTAAAGCAGAATATAAACATCTAAAACAAATTTGCATTAAATTTGTGTTTATTTATGTGTGCAAATGCTTATTTAGCACATAAATAAACGCCTCTCATATTATTGTTACTCAAAATAATGGAATAATGGAATAATTGATGCTTATGCTCATGAATCCCCTCTTAAGCGGCTTTCAGAAAGAAAACACAGACATTTTTCCATAAGAATCGGAGGGTTTACTGTAAGTAAGAGATATGTGTTTTTCTTAAGCTCGCAAATAATGTGACACATTTCACACACATACTTGTCTCCAATTATGTGCATATTAGCATATTACTTTCTCTCTCTTTCCTTGTATCTCACTGTCTTTCTTTCTCTCTCTCTCTCTCTCTCGCTCTCTCCCTCTCGCTCTCTCTGCCTGCTTTTTGTTCTACAATTAGATGGGCAATTAGGCATTCAGGCGCATTTCACATACAAAAAAAATGCTGCCTACTTTTTGGTGCGCATAAATAAAATTTAATGGCCACAAAAACATCTGCCCTGCTCCCCAGCTCCGAATTACAAATTCTGCAGGTTTTCCACATGCCACGACTACGAGTTACCTTCTAAAAAGTGTTGCTGCATCAAAATATTTTCACTTCATTCAATAATATTTCGCTGAATGAATTACAAAGAATTGCTTTGATTTTTCATTTCCGAATTTTTATATTTATCAAAATATTTCTGAATTCATCGACTTAGTCCGATTATTGAGATTAATTTCGAATGGTTCTAATTCCTCTTAATAATTTACAGTGTTTCTTAAAACGACTTGTGATGCGATTGACTTGGAACACTTTAGCTTACTCCAAATGTTTTGATTTCCTACTAGTTTTCTCGCAATGCCGAACTTTTGTTGCACCGAAATGTTGAGATTTATTCTAATCCAACACATATACCGGATAGATTCAAAGTGTTTCAATGCTGTATGCTTTGGCATCATTAAAATTCAATGTTTCCCGCCTTTTGCCCACCTTCATGGCCCATAATTGTGCAGCCATGAATAATATAGTCGTGCATGTGAACGTTAGTGAATCGTACATGCATATGTATGTATATACATATATCTACATATATGCAGATGTGAATGTGCTTGTAGTTATGCGTTTGAATGCTCTAAACAATTGCTGGTTGGGCGTGGCAGATGGTGCTGAAGGGTCACGGGGAAGATGGGGCGTATGCGCAACATGCGTATGCATAAATTCACGCTTAATTAGCAGCTGGCCACGCCCACTACGAAACATGTTTTTGGGGAAAGCGTCGCCTAATTACCGAATTGCTGGCAACTGGCTGAAATGTATATTAAATAATATATTGCACACCTGTCTGTGTATATGTACGTGTGCGTAGGTGTGTGTGTGTGTGCACAGTTTTAATTTTTTGGCAGCTAATTACCAAAAGAAGCTGTAAAGGAAAAAACTGATAAGACAGAACAGCTAAAAAATGTATTTAGCTACTTTGCGCCAAAATTTAATTTGGCCAAGCGCCACGTTTTGTTTTGTTTTCAGCTGCCTTATTAACTGGCTTTTTGACGCAATTATGTTGCCACACTGCCTGCCCACCTGCTGGCTACGCACTGCGCCAACGTTTACCGTTTTACAGCTATGTGGTAGTGTGGCACGTGTCTTTGGCTTTGCTTCGGGGATACAGATGCCAGCCTCCAAGTATTTGACTGCTGCAACACGCACGTTTCAACAGTTGCAACCACTTGACTGTATATGTGTGTATGTGTGTGTGTGCCATGAAAGTTCTAACCAAATTGTTTAACTAAGTAGGAAAAGCTCATAAGCACGCAGCACAATGCACACACGAGCTGCGGCTGTAAACTGGCAGCTAAATGCATTATCCTACAAAAATGTTGGAAGCTGCTTTAAGAAAAAGTTTTCTTTTCGGAGCCACAAAATGGTTTCTAGTTAGAGTGGAAAATCTACCTTTTAAAATTGCAGGTTTATAAACAAAGTAGCAAAGTAAACATTTTAAATCGAATTACAGGAAACTGTTTTCAATATTATATAGAGTAACTTTTGAATACAATTTTAGGTTTTTGATTTAAATGTAATAAAATACGAAAATATATGAGATATATATCTGAAAGTTTGATCAGTCAAATAAACTTTTGCCTTTTAAATTTGTCTTCAAATTATTTACATACAAAACTTATTTTTGTCAGATTTTACAATGAGCTTTGAAAATAAGTTTAAAAGCGGATTTTCTTTTGACTTGTTTTACTGGTTTTTATTGTTATTAAATTGTCAATCAAACAATGTTAACTTGTTTCTTAGCCAAGTTTTGATTTGAAAATCTTTGAATATTAATTGAAAAGCTTAATATTTCAAACTTTTAACTCATGTCAATCATGATTTATGTTCTTAACTTAAACTAAAATGTTCTTCAGTTTAGGCTAACTTTTTTCTACACATTTTAAGGCATAACATAAAATAACAAAGACCTTCAAAATACTTTAAAATCCTCAAATCAATTGAACTGTCCAGGCAAATAAAGTCCGAGAAGGAAGCAACACAAACGAGATATTTATAATCCTGGTGGCATGGGTTGTGCTTTTATGGCAAAGCAATGCAGCTCCAATTGGAGCTCCAACTGCATCCGAGGACATCGACTATTCAAATTGAGATTCGGTTCCCTTGACAAATAGAGGAGAAACACAATGCATTTGCATTTGCATTCGCTTTCTCTGCTTCACTCAATGGTCTCATTTTTTCCATTTCTCTGCTGTATATATGGCAAATCAGCATAAGCTATAGACATGACGAATCATTATGTCATATTATGCGACATGGTCAAAAATAAAGTAAGAACAGATAAAGAGAATGGAAGAGAGAGAGGGTGAGAGAGAGAGAGAGAGAGAGAGGGAGAGAGGGAGGGAGAGATACATATGATTAGATAATACTTGTCTGGTTAGCTGGGTTTTAAGCTCTGCTTGTTCGCTTACCTTTTGCATTGCAACATGGCATTGGCAGCTGACCAAGTAATGCGAAAGCACACACATACATATACATGTGCGTGTGTATTCCACTTCAGTGAACAATGCCTGATATGAAACCCAAGCCAAACGACAATTCTTCTCATTGTGTTGCATTCGCATGGAATGCGCAGCTGGCATTTGCCCATTGCCTTCCACAATTTATGGCACATCTTTGTGTACGTGAGTGTGTGTGTGAGTGTATAGAATGTTTGAGAGTGTGTGTGTGAGTTGCCTGATAACAAGCGTTGCTTTCTGCTGTTGCTTGAAATATCTTATAAATTGCAAATTGAATTTAACGATAAACATCGCAGTGCATGAAGCGGACATGAAGAGCATTGAACATTAAGTGCGTCCACACTGAGAGAAATTACACGGAAGTAAAATTCAGTATAGCGCGAATATAAATATATTCATTGCTCTGAAACAAAATGAAGGGTATTCGTATTTCGAAATCTATTTGTTTCTACACTCCCACATAGTTTCAGATAAAGTTCACAACCTGTACTCTTGTATCTTGTTGCGCAGTGTAGCAGTTGGCAATACGTAAGCCATATTGAAATTACACTCCTCATTGTTATTCGTTGCCACTTATCGGTGTTCTTCTTCATCGGCAGTACAGACGCTGCAATTGACACTGATTGTGTTGGGCAGTGTCGTCTGGTCGGGTTAGTTCAAGAGAATAAACAAGAAACTTGCAGCAATCCAAATTGATTGCAAACTAAACCAAATCCTAAGAATAAAATTGATATTAATGCGATTTGCTTTATTTTCCATTTCATTGCAGGTGAGTCGTCGATTCAAAGTCCAAAGCCGTTAACCGAGGCCTTTTACAAAGCTTCAACGAATTATCCTTCGAGACCTGGTAAAAGTTTCTAAGGGGAAAGAGGGGCTTAGGCACTTGGACTCCCTGCTGAAGCAACAGACATTCCATTTAACATTTACAACTACTTCGCACTCACACACGCACACGCACACTTTTACACACTCTGCAGACAAGCAATTATGTTGTGAAAGTTGGCAGCGGATGGGGTTTGGATTGTGGACTTCTATTGCCGGCATTTGGTTCATAATTTATAAGCCCGAAAAACCCCAAAAAAAAAAAAAGACAGAGCCAGACAGCGTGGCGTTGGCGTCGACACGCCCCCTTCTGGCATGCGCCCAACCCGAACAAAACCAACCAACAAAAAAGGGTAACAAGCCAAAAAACAATGGAACAAAAAGGAGAAAGAAACAAAATGCGCCAGGCAAAAGTCAAAAACTAACTGCCTTTTGTTAGAGGCTCGCGCCATGTGGCTATTGCGGATATCTTTCTTTCTCTCTCTTCCACAAACTCTCTTTCTTTCTCCCTCATTGAATGTGTGTGTGTGTGTGCGTGAGTGTGTGCTGCATGGGTGTAACGACCGACGTGACAGTGCTTAAACGTATGTATGAGCTTCGAACACAGTCTGTGTGCATACCCTGTAAAATATGTTATGAAGGTATGTGCTTCTCTTAGTTAAAATTTGCAAAAATATATTTAGGAAACCAAAGAGGACAATCTCATTTTTATAAATGATATATATTATTGATCAGCATTGATAACTTATATCTCACTTTTGATACTAATTTGATTATTAAATGTGATTCATTGTTTGTTTCTCTCTAACCTAAATTCTTTAAAAATTAATTCTGACTTTTGTAGAGGGTGTCTATAAGTTTTGCATTTTTGACTATAACAAACAGCAGTTTTCTTTTCAACTGTCTGCGTTTACTTGTCCTTGTTGCCACGTTTAACCTTTGCCTCCCTTTGGGCCATATTGTTGCTGTTGCTGCTATTGTTGTTATTATTGTTGTTGCTATTATTGTAATTGTTGTTGTTGTCGTGCGTGCATAATTTATCCAGCGCACCGACACGCAAACTTTTGCCGCTGTTAGCTTTTTTCAAAGCCTATTTTTAGGGACCAAGATGGTTGTTGTTACCATTGTTGTTGTTGCAGGGTCAACTGATTTGTGGGCATTTGTGCTGTCTCGATTGTTCGCTTCTTGCCACATTAAACGCAGTTGCAAAGTTTTAAAGTCAAGTTTTAACTTTTAGCTTCTATCAAGGCTTTCAAACTGTTTTCTATTCCACCCAACTTCTTGGCGGTATCTGATAACACAAATTTGTAGCTCAATTTTGAGGCATATATATACGTATATACATATATATATATACATATATCCTCCAGGCTCTTGCTTCGCATCTTTTTGCATTTTCATCTGATTTACAGAACGGCAATTATTCAAAAGCCAGTTTCTATGACACCCGCAAAAAGTGGTCTCCTAAGCGATTTCTGAATTTGCATATGCCACACACATGTACACACACTCACATCCAACACCCACATTCCCAAACAGTCACACACATTCGCACACTCAGTTATTTTCATTCTCATTTGTTGGGCCTTTGGGAGCCGAATTTTGGTCTCTCTCTCTGGCAGTCAATTTGTTCAAATAAATTGAATTATGTTGGTCTCTTTTTGGCTTTGTTGTTGTTGGTCTTTCCATATAGTTTTAGCCCAAAAAACCTTTGGGGAGCAGCCGCTGTTAATCAAATTACGTCGCTGTGACATTTTTGATGAGTCCTTCAAGTAAGAAAAACTAGACACAAAAGCTGATGCTCATATTTCCATCAAATATGCTATTTCACAAAGTTTTTTGCAGCTAATTAAATACGTCATTTTTATTATTATTTTCAAAATTCCTATCATATATTTTGTTCACAAATTTTCATTTGCGCAAAAGTAAAATTTCGTATAAACCAAACCAGAAAAATATAATCTGGCAAATTGGAAATTAAAACAAATAGAAGGCAAGGAGATGAATTTGAACAATAATCCGTAATTGTTGTCAAAAGGCTAATAAAGGTACATAGATAAACAATTTATGAAGCCCACTGTGGCCAGTGCACATGCACAACTAAATCATTCCCTCAGTTATTTTACAAGGTATAGCTTACAGTTAAGCAACTTTTTAAGTATTTTCATCACTGCCAGAGTCCACCGACTTACTTAATAAAGTATACGAAACAGCAAGCAAGGGACGAAGGTCAAATGTTGCATATTTTTCTACATTTTCATACCCTCTCTTTAGTAATATACCAGGGTATATGACACTGAAGGAAAACCAGAAAAAAGGAGAAAGTAATTTAAACTACGTTTCGTGCTACGCTTTGTTCACTCGGAGAATAAAACATTTAGCCAAAATGATTTTTGTTATAATGCAAACCGCGCTACAAAACGCAGCATAAATAAAACAAGAATAAGAAGGGAAAGAAGAGGAATAAAACACATGCAGTGCAACTCATAAGTCATAATGAAGAGAGGACTTTTAGCTCTCCACTCTCGGCTACCCAACGGAAATCCAATTAAAATTTATGCTGCTTCCGCTTATGCATTTGGCTAAAAATAAAAAGCCGGAGAATTTTATTGCATTCGCATAAGCATTCAGGGAATTGTCAGAGTTGGCAGCTTAATGAGTTAAAGTTGTTGTGCACAACATGTGGTATACTTAATATATTTTAACGCTTCACCCGGAGCTCGTGCGCGCCATTAAATTTGAAACATTTCAGTGATATATATATATGTATATAAATGTGTATAAATGGTTTATATGTACATATATGTTTATGTGCGTGAATCATAAAAACTCTCAGCCTAATGAAGAAAAAGCCAATTGAACCTCAAAACAGGGTCTAACTGTCCCATTTTATGGGACTTGGCTTTAATGTCTCGACACACCAACACACCAAAAACGAAAGCTGCTTAATTAGATTTGCTAGTCGGCTACTTGACTGTGTGTGGATGTGTGTGCAGATGTTTTCTCCAGGCCGTCAAGTCCAACAAGATACTTGAGGAAAAGCGACTTCTATTCTATTTTCGGAGCATTAAACGTAAGCGTCGTAAACCTTTTCCTTCGCAGCGCGTTAATGGAAATTAATGTAGATGTGTGTGCGGGTGTGTATATATTATGTAAGGAGTCGGGAAAATTGTTAGGAAGTTGGGGAGATAGAACTGTCCGTCGGTCTATCAGGTAGCCCTAATTGACTTCCCCGGCGTAGTTGAAGAGCTTACAAAGTATAAACTCGTTAATGCTATTAGGAAAAGTATCACAAAAAGTAGTCGAAAAAAATGTTAGTCTAGCAATTAATGCGAAAGAGATTTTTATGTACTTTGTATTTAATTAGGGGCCATATTTTACTTATTGCTAATTAAGGTTAATTGCAAAAGACAACAAAAGACTTGATTAGGTCCTTAAATTTCAATGGTTGTATAATCGCATCTTAAAGGAAAACTTTTTTATTAAAGTAGCAAAGAAATTAATTAAATATATGTCAAGGACAACAAAATCATATAAATCTTTGCTTTGATAGAAAATGCTATAGATTTTGTTTTTTTTTATTGTCAAATAATATGAAATTTATTATTCCCCTTATTTTAATGTGTGGAAACTTTGAAACTAATGCAAAGTTCTTTTGAACTTGTGCACATAAGAAATAACTAAGTATTTCAATGACAGAAAGCCTAAAACCAAATAATTTCCTACATTTGTTGGCCATTGTCGCTTTTTAAAAATCTTTTCTTAATTCAAATATCATTATATTTAAATTAAACGGATTTATCTTTTCAACAGGGCGCAAAAGCCTTAAAAAATGGCAATCAAAAAATTGTCAGCTGTTAAAATGTGAGCTTAAAACGCGGCTCTCAATTAATGCCAAGCGAATAAAATGTTGCAATGTTCACTCGCACACATACACAGTAAGACAGACAACGCACACACACACGTACACAGAAACCATGTAAACACGGCCTCACACACAGCTCAATTCAGCGATGTTTAACAGGGTATAACGAGCAAAGCCACAGGCCAACAGCGAACACATTGGCCCTCACATACACACACACAAACACGCACACACTCGTACAAAAATGAGTTTTTTCCAAAATACCCGCCAGATATTTTTAAAAACACATTCAACGCAAAAAGGACGAAATTCATGCAATGTCTTCCAACCTCTCCCTCTATTGCTTTCCCCATCTTTCTCTCGCGTTCTCCCTCTCTCTGAGAGCAGTTCCTGAGAGACTCATAAATTTTGCAATTTCTTCATTGCCGCTAATTTGTATGACACAAGCCGGAGTGGTGAGGGGGGCGGTGGTCGTGGCAGGACGCGCACGCAAGGACATGCGCTAATACAAAGCAAATAATGTGTTGCATACTTTGCGGCTACGTGCGCCACAAGACGCCACTCAAAATTGTTTCATGGCCGGCGGCAAAAGTAAAAAGCCCAAAAAGCATTAAAAAAAAATGGCAGAAAAAAATAAGCTAAAAATGCGATACACAAAAAAAAACTGAAAAGCACGTAACTTGTGGTTAAGCAAAGCCCAACTAAAAGTGGAAAAATGGAATAAGCCCCGCAGCCAGCGTGTTGACCCACTCAGTGGTGAACGGCGGCTGCCTGCAGCAGCCAACAGGCTGCCTCTGACCCACTCAGCTCTGACCCCTGCTCCCTAGACGCCAACAGAACCAAACTGTGACGAGAGCTGTTCCGTTAGTTTAAATTATCCACAGGTCCTTGTGGGCATTCCAATTGCAGGTGCACTAAAGATACCCAGCATCCAGCCACAGAGAGACACAAGCCCTCACAATCTGCGACACAAATAGTCCTGACAGCTCCCAGAGTTCGGAACTCCCAAAAAAAGTTACTATAATGCATTGCTTCAATGTGCATGATAAGCCAGTTGCTAACTGCATTAAGTTAAGAGAAAGGAATGCAGTTTATGAATTTCCATGAGTTTTAAGGGGAGCTAATAAAACTATAAATGTTTACACGAAAGTTTGACTTAATTAGAAAAACTTAGCAGATAGTAGAGAGAGAAAGTAGGTTAAAGAAAGCGTATGACATAATTCGAAAGTTAACTTAAAACTAGAGATAGAAAAGTTATCTTTCTTAAATAGACACACTCCAAAACTTGTCGGACTAAAGCAAACGTACTCGAATGTGACATAAAAGAGCAATGGGACATGTTTTAATCTAGTTAAGCATGCTTAACTCTTGAATTGAACTTAACAGCAAGCGTATCCGATATCGCTCAAAAAAGAAATGGAAAAAAAGAATGCTCTTCAGGGATTAAAAGTCAAGCTGTGAGAGTAAAACTAAATAACTTTAGAGCAATGCTGGCCACTAAAAAATACATCTTGGAATATTTTATATCTATTATAATTTATATCGCTTCTAACATTGTAACTTAACTCTTCTTATAGGCCAATTTGTAGTGTTCTTAAGCATAAAAACTATTCAAGTTCAGATTTGAACAAGCTCTAACTTTATGTCCCAGGCTTGTTTTTACACAAATTACAGTTTCCGTCCTTGGGCTATAACCACAATTGGTAAAACCTCAAAACTTGACCACGTGTAAACTTAATTAGGACTGAAAGCCTAATAGCTTCATGGCATTCATTTGGCTCGACTAGCTTTACTGCGTGAGTAATCCGCTTGAGTCCACTTTAATTTGACAGAATTAAAGGATTTGATAGCATGCAGTAAAACATAGTAAACCGTATACCCCTTCGTAACCCTTCAAAACTTCTCTTAACTCTCTTTTTACATAAACTTTATGGCATTATTTGCCGTCAAGTTTTTGAAGCTCAGAAAGGAAATGAAAAAGGGGAAAAACTGGGCAGCTGCCGAGGCATTACTTTATATGTATATAAATGCAACAATGTGTGTTTGTGTATGTGTGTGCAACATTTAGTGTAGTGTGGCAAGCATATTTGATGTCCAGTTATAAACTGAACAATTTGCTGTAAAATATTGCGAGCTTTAAAGTAGAGCTGAGTGAAAAGTGTCGTAAAAAGCGAATGAAAATGTTTGCCAAAAAATGAGAAATGTAAAAAAAAGCAAACACAGAAGCCACAAAGTTCTTGCAACATTTTGCGGCAAGTTTATGTTGATAGAAAACAGAAGGCGAAGAGGAGAAGATCAAGCCAACAATTTATTGAACAACACGGTGCGATGCTGGAGCAGATGAAGCTCTATGTGTAGAACATGAAGGAGAGAGAAATAAAGAGAGCGAGAGAGAAAAAGAAGGACACGCACTTAGAATGTGTGAAAAATTTGTGTGTCCAAGGCGAAAGCCACTGCAAAAAGTCGTTAACCAACACGTGAGAGCGTTAAAGGTATGCAATCCAGTTCTTGAGCCACAGAGTTACCCCTGCCCAACCCACCTCCCCTGCCCTTCACTTGCTGCTCCCGTTGCATGCATTTGGTGACCGCATTTAAGCGCAACAATTCCGCTTTCCCACACGTTGCACGCGCGTCGCTCGTCTGGCAAATTGCCATAAAAATTTCAAGCGCCACAAAATATGCAACACTCAAATTTGTGCCAATGCGCAAGTGTGTGTGTATGTGAGCATTTTATACAATGCTTCGCTTGCCGCGTTGCATTCGTACCTCTGAGCAACCTATTCATTGCAGTTCGTCCTCTTTTTTTGTTGTTTTTGAATTAGGGAGCGCACGTTTTTTCGCACCTGCTCAATTTGAGTGTTTGGTTCAGGTGTTGGCTAAGGGGTTAGTGAGTATAGTAAAACGTATTTACTGACAAGCGATATATATGCTCCACATTAAGTGATAAATGCGGCGAGTAAATGCGATGAGCTGTGCACTGAATGTTGAAAAATTGAGCTAACTGAGAAAGGAGTTGCAGATGGCTGCCTTAAAGGATTAGGATAGAAAACCTTTATTAGTATTGTTAAGATAAGTCAATTGTCATATTGAATTTTTCAATATTCAATATGAAAGCCTATTTTATAAAGGGTTAAATAAACCTTCTAAAGCAAGGAAAACTGTCTAAGCAAATTCCCAAAATCTAAATCTAAATGTAAATCATTAATATTGCAAAAGGCTTAAAAGGAAAATAAATGTAAAACCTAAATTACTTTTGTAGTTGCTATTAACAACGCACAACACTTACGGTATTTAATATTACATAAGCTGCTAGACTAGTTAACTTGCCACGCCCACCGCCTACAACTAAGTTGAGAGCGGAAGTTCGTTTGGCATTTGCCAAGAACTTGATACATGAAATCTTTAAGTGTTGTCTCCTTAACTTCGAGTTCGAGTTCGAGTTCGAGTTCGAGTTCGATGAGTGTGGCAAGTGGTTTGTGGCTAACAAGCTCTTGAAACTGCCAGCAGATACGTTTAAAGACATGCAACACGACAGCCTCACCTGCCCCCTTGGTCCCGTTTCAGCTAAGTTTGCTTTAAGCCAAAACTGTTTTTGTCACCCGTTTTGTTGTCGACGCTCGTTCAAAGCAGCTGCTGCAATGTTTAGCTTTGCCAATCGGTGGCAAGTGACATGATGACAAGACTCTGAGTGTTGCAAGTGCCACACATGCAAGCCGTCTTCCTTTCTGTCCCTATCTCACTCTTCCCACTCGCTGTTGTGGCACGCACAACTTTCACTTCTGTTTTGCTTGTAAGTATACGAATTTTTTTTTCCTTTTTTTTTATTGTTTCGAACCTCATGACTGCTTGACACGCAGCTACCCTTCCCCTTTGACAGCTTGTTGCAAGCACTACATGAACACAAGCGAAAGTCGAAAGTCCTTAACTTAGCCGCCAAACTTCGTGTTCACATTATTTTAAGTGCTTCCAATTTGATGGGTCGCAGTTGCTTGACAAGATTTTAGAAGAGAGAATGATTTATGCTACAAAATGGAATGAACACATTTTAATTGGGGGAAAAATATGATAGAGCTATATATAGATATATACTGTTGAAAATAAATTTAAATTAATAATAAATGTTTTGTTGCTTGAAATTGATTACGAATAATTAGTACAGGTTTTCATCAGCAATGAAAACGTTTATTATTTTAAATAAATGGGAGATAAACTAATTTTGAATAAACATTGATAACTATATTACCTTATATTGTTAGTTTGCTATATCAAAGTCTAATCAGGTATTTATACTAGAATTCTAATTATGTCGCTTTATATCGCATTTTATATATCTATATCTTCTCGATATCTTTAAACTTTTGTTCGGATAATATTCTTTAAAACTTAGCTGTCAAGTTTTCCGCTTTGCCGGATGTTTGCCGTGTTAAATTTCCGGCAGAGCAGCTTAAGGAATCGCACAGGAATCCATCACTCACATAGACCCCTTCCCCTCTCCGTCCCCTGGGCCATTTACACGTGCATTTCCATTTTTCAAATTGAATTTTTCCGGCATTTTAATTTTTTATTATTTTAGGAAATTAAAAGCGAAGCCGCCGCCTGTCAACGCCGCGAGCTAAAAGCTGAGCAAAAGAAGAAGACAGGCAAGCAGGAAAATCAGCCAAGAAATTAGTTCATATGAAATGCATGATATGGATACAGTTTTACACACCCACACACATATGTGGATGTGTGTATGCGTGTGTATGTATTCGAGCAGTCTTATGGCATCAGCTTCAATTCAGGTTGCGGTCTGCGTAATGCTCCTTCACAGCAAATGTATAGATACAAATGGCATGTGTACCTCGTAGATACCTTTAGCATATGTATCTTGTAGATACACATTAAGCGTGTGTACCTCATAAATCTCTTTTGCACTGCCTTTTGTTACCTGTGCTTACTGCTGGCTTTCAAATTAATATACGCCTGCATGATTAACCGTTGGGTTCGCTCGCTTTAGTTGATTGGTGGGAGTGGCTTTTAAATTGGGGTTCACGTTCAAGCTCGTAATTTATAGAGCATACCGAGGGGTAAATTTACAAGTAACTTGCAATGGAACCATTACGGAAAACTAGGCTGAAACATAAAATGTGCCATTAGGATGGCGGAGCAGGAAGATATGATTAAACTAAGGCTAGGAGAAAATATGTATTTAACTTATGTCTGCACAACAGCATTGTATATCAAGTGAACATGGAGGACACGAGATGCTAAATCAAATACGTTTTTCCTTGGAAATAGAATAGAATAGGAAATAAATAAATAAGAAATGTGCTCACTTTCATAGTATTACAATAGCGTTATATGGCAAGTGAACATGGAGAACAGCTTATACACAGAAACTGGATGAACATTAAAGGTTTGTGTAGCCTAAAGGAAGCGTTTGATATATCTTTAAATGAAACACCGAAGCAGTTGCTTAGTTACCTTAATTAAATAAAGGCCGGCCTTCTGGGATTAGCAGTTGGTTAGTTCTTGGAACATTCAAGGGAATTATCTCCACAAGTAACATAATTGGTATTCCAGGGAAAACCCATAAAGTTCTGATGATATCAGCAAATTGTTCTCCTGGTGATAATTTTCGTTGCATTCCGTATTTTTCGTTTTATGTACGTTTCATATTTCTGCGCTATAAATACAAAGAAAAATCAGCCCTTAAGTGCATTTTGTGCCACCACCTTTGTCACTACCCAATCACCAACCATCCACCCACAACATCTGCCAGAAGGTTTTCCTTGCAATCCAAAACCAGTCACGGATTTCATCAATAATTTCAAATTGTTCAAATTGCTTTATTTCGGAAATCTAACGCCTGCCCTACCAAAAACTAACCCCTATAAAAAAAAGAAAAGGAAATTTCTAGAAAATTGTTGATTAATGCATTTCAGTTATTATATCCTGTAAATGCGAAAAAAGGGTATACAAATCTTGTGGAAATGTGTGTAAGAGGCTGTCTAGTTGTCCCATAAATAATGTATATTCTTGATCTAGGGTATCTAGGAAAAACACCTTAACTGTCCATGATTGTCTTACAAACCTGTTCTATATTATAATATATATGTATTATATGCAAGGTATTTAGTAGTCGGGCATGCTCGGCAGGATAATTCTTGTAATAATATCGTTGTTGTTTTAATGGTGCGCGTTGCACGCGTCTTTGCTGCTGCTTCTTCTTTCATCTTTCAGCTGGCAATTCGCAATTCGCTTCACATTTGCACTTTAATGGTTTCATTTGATGTGTTGCTGATGTTGCTACCAGCAACACCCACACATACATATAGGGGTTGAGAAGAGGGCTGTTAATGTTGCAATGGAAAAGCAAAGGGAAGGGGATGGTGTCTGCTGAAACTACATGAGTCGTAAATTGCGTGTTGTTTCGATAATCAAACAAACTGCAAAATTTGTTTTAGATTTATGATTTTTGCTCAAATCGTGATTTGCAAGGTATTATATTTGCTTACTTTTTATTTCTATATAATATTTTTTAGATTATTGATTTATTTTTTTTTTTTAATTATAGAGTAAAGTATTTTCTTGAGTTTTTCGCTATTCATTGGCTTTTCCTTTGTTCAAAGTTTTTTTATTTTTTATAGTTTTTTTTTGGGTTCCTTTTACGCCGTGCAAAAGTTTAAAGTAATTTAACTTCTGAAGACTTTTCATTCTTTTGAGCTTAAAAAAATACGTTCAGCATTAAAAACTTACAAAGTTAAAAATGCAAATTTGAAAAGAACAAAAAATAGTTCTTATAATTGTTTTAAAATTGTTGTTGCACAACTTAAATATATTGAGAAAGTTCGCTGAAGCGTAAATTAATTGCAAATTATTGCTGAAAAATTACAAAAGCTCAACTAAGCTGCTAAAGAGAAAGCGTGAAGAATAAAGGTAGTTTAAAAATATGTATAGTCAGATACATGAGAAAAAATTAAGGCAACTATCGAATGACGGTTTCATAACTACAAATGACAAAAAAAACTAGTACACAATTTATGTGCTGCACAACCACAACCACACATTCAATACTCAGTTAAAACTTTTTTGACTGATTGATAAAACTTCAACTTGTTGATTTAAATTCAACTTTCAACAATTGTTTTCTTTGCTTCCTCTCTTTTATTTTATTGCACAAATAATAAATAAATAAAATACGGAATCCTTATAAATGTTGGGAAAACCCATTGCGACAAAAGAAAATGCGAAACGCTTTTCATTTTTCTTCTCTTTCTCTCTCCTTTTGTGGTATACATATGCCACGCCCATTTTGGGGGCGTTCTGTGTATTTATGATTATTGTTATTGTTCGCATTGGCCACGCCCCCATTTTTATTGCGCCTTCAATTTGTGTCACGGTCATCAATGGCTGCCACATGCCACACAGATGCTGCCACACAGATGCTTCTCCTGTAGCTGCTCGCGAACAGCTTGGCGTTCGTCTCGCTTAAGAATTCGTAACGGGAATTACAGGTGTGTGTGTATATACATGTATGTGGGTGTGTGTATGCGTTGGTGGCACTTGCCACTGGCTATTCGTGCAGTTCACACGTGCTGGCAATTACACGACAGCCACCGCAGACGGAAATTGAAAATGCATTCAGTTCGGGCCAAAGGCAGCTTCCGAGTCAAGTTTCCGTTACTTGGGACTGCACACACACACACAAACACATATGCTCAACACTTAAGCTGCCTGCAAAAGTTGTTATGAACTTTCTGTGAAAAATTATTTGAAAATTTGTTATCGTGCTGACATGCGAGCTTTTCATTTGCGCACCTTTTGCATTAAGTAAGGTATGCAGCTACACCTGAGGCATTTTTTGACTTTGAGCTGCAATAAAATCTCACAGCTGCGTCTCTTCGGTATTGTTCACCGTTGTATTTCCACGTTATGCTTCTCAAAGTATGCAGCATTTACCTACATACCATCCAAATGCGTATTTCCTCTCTCATTTTTATTGCATAACTTGTGTTATGTAAAATGGAAGCGTGTCGTCTAACTGAAGCTTCTTCTTTGCAAAAACAATAAAATGAAGCAATTTGTAGAGCTCGGCAAAAGTGTAAGTTGTTTATTTATTCTCTGTGACCCAAGCTTTTACCTATCTGTAAGTAGAACAACTTTGTCTGAATTACGTATTGGTTGACATGCAATGCGTAGTATGCAGAGGCATTAACATAAATATCAACTAATCTTTTAATTATTTATTAGAGAGTTTTTCCAGTTAATTCAAAATTTCAAATAAGTTTATTTTAAATTCTAATTAAATATTTAACTATCTATGTGAAAGGTTGCATTTAAAAGTGGAAGTAACATGGAAGTCTATCAAATGATTGACCCCCACTATTTGGGACTGGGGTCTTTAATGAGCTTAGCCCGCATACAGGATTCAATTAGGGGACAAATCAAATGTGGCTACAAAGGGAAACTGAAGCAAATTTCAATCAATTTGAACTAACAAGCGACAGATTGGAAGCCCAACAAATCAAAGAGAGAGAGAGAGATACAAAGGAGTAGAGAATTCTGAGAGAATTGTCTGTTTAATGCCGACAACAACAAATGCAATTGCAATTGCAATTGCAACTGCGATTGGGCTTGGGATTGGGATTGCAATGCAAACTGCGAGTCGACAGCAAAATTTCGCATTTCATTGCAAGCCCAAAATCAATAAGATGCCACAAGAGAGACAGAGAAGTGATGAAAGAGAGAGGTGAAGTCTCGAGACTTGCAGTAAATCGATTTGTATTGCGAACATTAAACGCCCGGCAAAGCGACTTAAGTCCAGACATCGGACAGAGCCGCAGGATACGGGCGCAGGACATGACCAGAGCAAGTGGCATCATTACTCAAGCAAATGGGGTCATCAACAGCATCAGTCGATGCGATGAACCATGGACCAAGTATCCCACAGATGGGGGGCAGTGCGATATACCAGTCAGCAGCCTTTTCCACAGCTCATAGACCCTCATACACATATACACCCACACATACACACATGCACTTATATAGAAAGAGAACAAGAAGTGCAAGTGCAATCAATTTGGTACAGGCAAAGGACCTGCTCGCTTCTTCTTCTTCTTCTGGCACTACTTGCATTGTGGGTGCAAATTACGTGCCTGATGCTGAAGCTGAAGCTGATCCTGGTAATTGAAATGCAAAAATATTTGGAAATTTGCATGGAACGAACACAACTCACACTGAGGCTCCGATGCGTTTCCATTTAACAAAGGCCGACACCAGCAACAACAACAATAGAAACAACAACAGCTGCTGGCAGCTGCTGATAATGATGATGATAATGCCGATAATAATAATGATGAGATGCAGCAACTCAATGCACTTGTGGTTAATGATGATAAGCATATGCAAGTTACACGAAAAGTAAGAAAACATCAGCATCAAAGAGAACAACTCTTTTATACCCTGTAATGCAATATAAACAGCGTATAATATTGGTTGTAACTACTACTACAAAATACTATATAATATACATTATAAATATACTATACACGTATACTATAAAAGTTCCTTCGCTTACTCACAATCGCAAAGCCTGTAAAAAAAAGTTCCTTTACATGATATTTGGTGTGTATCTCGAAGTCGAAACCATATATTAAAAGCCTGTCCACTCACCTTTAACTTATGAAGTATTACAAAATTTGTAACATGCAAGTTGGATTAAAAGTGCTCCCATGATAATATATGCCATATATATTGCATTCCATGGATATGACTTAAGATAGTTTGTAACCCAGATACAAGAATTTAGTGAAGTGGTTTTGCTGTTGTTCTGATGTGGTGCCACCGAAAACCCACTAAACCCAACCACATCTTCGTCAGATCCGAAACTTAAGTTAAGTTGAGTTCGGTTGGGTTCGGTTTGGTTTTGGTTTGGTTTGGTTTGGTTAACTCGCTTGGCTTCATTGCTTTTGTTCTCGCTTGAATGCGTCTCGCAATTTCAATGCATCGACTGGCACACATTGTGTATGCGTAATATTTGTGCATACTCCAGAAGGGCATGAAAATGCTCCGTAGAACATTGTGCATTGAATATAGACATAAGGCAATCCAAAAATAAGTCGCGGTCGAAGCTACAAACTAGTCAGGGAGCACATAAATACCACAAGCTTAAATAAGAAAGGGACTCAACAAAGCTTTGAAGTAAACTCAACTTTGTTCTCAATGAAGAGTGAAATTTGTTTGTCTTGCGTAACTGATTTTGGATCAAATAATTATTGTAAATATTGAATTTAAGGTTTCAGGATAACGCACAAAATAAAATATGAAAAAATAACTCTCATAAGAGTGTGAAAATGAGAGAAAGAAAGCGATTCATCATTTCGTTCGAGTTAGTTGCATTAAGAACCACACAAAGGGGAATAGTAATAAAATTTCTCTTAAGAAAATGATATTGAGAGAGAGTTAGGAAGAGTTCGATTTATTATTTTATTCGAGATAAGGATAGCACACAAAGTGAAATGGCAAACTTTTAAAAACGATCTCTCGAGAGAGTAAAATATAGCAAATAGCATTGCTCGCTAGTCATTTAGCTGATGAGCCCATTTTATCCAGAGAAAACTTGTGCCCAGCACTTTTCGCTTTTTACAACACTTTAAATGCAATTGAAAAGCCTTTCGGTTTACAAACTTGCGTCAGTCGCTTGACTTTCCGATCAAATAATGAAACGTCCTGTGAAAAGTTGCTACCATTTCGAAAAAGTCAATAAATTCAATGCGGTGTCCACATACATGGCGACCGACATGGTGTGTGTGCCGAATGCCACAGGATTGTTGAAATGTACGTAAAAGGACAACCCGACGACTGGCCGTCGAATGAGACGCGACTCGCCAATGCAAATACCCGTAGTTAACCAATAAAATTCAAAGGCTCCGTGATTTTGTACCTCTCTTTCGTTTTTTATATGCTCAGCGTCAATAAACATTTTTTTAAAACCCCCTTTTTACACTTGCACAAGTGATTTTTTTAAGGCGAGTGAATGTACTCAACGGGCAGGCAAAAAGCACTTGGCGGCTATAAAACAAAATACTTTTACTCTATCGATATCCGGTGGCACAAAGAGCTATCGATCACACTATATGAACTCATTAATCTGTCGAACTATATAAGCTAGAGGGTTCAATTTTATTATGCACTTACTGGAATACCCTATAAAGTCCAGTATTTCGAAAATTAATTTTAAAATTTGTAGTTCCTCGTTTATTTCAGGAACTATTGAGGCTAGTGTTGCAAAATTATATATAAACTCTATATATTAGACTCTATATGGTAGTTCAAATTATTACTCAACTTAAGAATTATTAAATAAATATAAATATTAAATAATATATATAAAGTCAAATATAAAGAACTCAATATAAGAGCAATTACGTAATAGTGTATCTTTTTGTCGTCCTTATCGCATTTTAGACCTTATGCAAATGTGCTTTTAAATTGGATATTTTCCGTCTACAGTTGCAAAAGTGTTTTGCAACGAAAAATGATTGTCAAAATTTGCTGGTCGTAAATCATTTTTGGCACAGCTGTCGCTTTAGCAGCGGACTTTCTGTTATTTTGCTTACCAAATTTGACAAGTGACTGATGCAGCTTTGATGATTGCCATAGGATCAGTTTTCCACATTTTCTAGTCGAAACAGTGTCAAAGTTTCTGACTGGGATCGACCCCAAGCGATTTTCTTACCCCCAGACTCAATTGCGACCCATTTCAAACAATTTGACCATTAAATTGTTGTGAGATGATGAAGGGTTGCCCTATTTCAATAATAATAACTAACGATAGAGGGTTGCTTGAGGGGGGGCTTACATTACAGTTTGACATGCATCGCAGTTCCAGCTGCTTAAGAAACGTGAGTCTAACTTAATTAATGTCATTATTCCGGCATGTTCACAATTTAATGTTTCGCAATTAATTGAAAATGTAATTTCAATTCATTTCGAATTTTTTTATTTGTAAATAGTAAATTGCAAATGTGTAAATTATAAATGCTCAGTCATGGCTGTAATTGGGTTTCTATAAACACACGCCGTATATATGTGCATGCGTATGTATAAAGTGTATTTATAAATAAATCGAAATCCGCACAAAGTGTCGCTCGTAATTTATGAAATCATGTGATTTAAATGCAACATAATTTTCGCTGCCATTCAATAAAATCAATTGAAATGCAACACATGTGGCAGATGATTTTAAAATGTGGTTGTTGTTGTTGTTATTGATGTTTTTGTGCTGCGGATAATCCCTTTTATGCCAGCCTGTCCATGTCAGTCATTCATATTTCACAGGCAACACACTTTATCGCTCAATTTAAAAACATAATTTTTAAATATATTTAACCACAAATTTTCAATTACAATTTACAGTAGGGGTATTCCGTTTACCTTGGAGGTTGGGGTTTTGCATTTGATTGGCTAAAAACTGCATTTGGCATATGAAATATAATTATTTTTATACAAATTAATTGTCAATCATTGTGTGGCGACTACTTAAAAATGAAAATATGAAACTATTAAATAACATTTAATTTTAAATTGAGAAATTGAACTTTGAACTATAAAGTTTTAATTTATATTAAATGTCAAGCTACTGAAAGTTAAACAGTTTAATGATAATACCCTAAGTATATAAGATGTACACATTAATTCTATATACAATATCGTAAACTGTATATTTATAGATTTTTCCTGTACAGCCAAGATGCTCTTTAAGTAAATGGATGCTTTGGTCGAGCTTTAATACCTTGATATACAATTTTTTTTTTGAAAAGCAGCCCCATTACTAAAACCTTAAGCTCTTAGCTAGACGCACAAATTGGCAGTGCGTAAAAGAAGAAGCA
This sequence comes from Drosophila pseudotalamancana, assembly GCA_037075185.1. Classification (NCBI taxonomy): domain Eukaryota; kingdom Metazoa; phylum Arthropoda; class Insecta; order Diptera; family Drosophilidae; genus Drosophila; species Drosophila pseudotalamancana. The sequence goes on along the minus strand of JBAMCK010000859.1, from coordinate 75,062 downwards.
ACCCTTAAAAAGAAACATGCGACTAAGATATTGCTCCCCAATTGCCATAAAAAGCAGAGCTCAAGACCAGGCTCAAATTTACAGCAGCTGATCTTTTGCTTTATTAAATGTGTGTGTCTGTGCGTGTTATTTTTTTTTTTTTTTTTTGGCAATCTAAAAGTTTGCTGTTTGTGTTACCCTCGTGATGCGTTACCCACAGGGGACAGTTTGATATGCATTTGTGCCCAAGGGTTGGCAGCCTAGCCGCCTGCCCAATCTCTCTGCTTTGCCTGCCTTTAGGGTAAGCCAGCATACCTGATTGCACACAAAAAAAAACACACACACACTCATATTATATAAGAAAAACGTAAACAATTATGTTGTATCTAAGCGACTGGGGGTTAGATTTTCGAAGTCTGGCTAACCCCTCAGGGAAAGGGGCAGCGACAATGTGGAATGCAGGCATATGGACGATCCAGACTATAAAACTATCCTCCAGCTAGTTGCCTAGAAATTAGTTTATCAGTCTCAAGATTGGGCTTGGCAAAAAAAAAAAAAAAAAAACAAGATAAAACAACACAAATACAGTACGAGCAATGGCAAGTGGGCGTGGCAGAGGCATAAATAAACTCAATTTATGGTTTGCTTTTAGCAAATAAAGAGCAAAAGCCATAAATATGCTAAAGTTTCTTTTGCGCTTTTTTTCTCTGTGGTCTCTGCTCTATGTGTGTGTATGTGGGCGTGCGCTGTGTGGTGGCAACAATGTCCAATGTATATTGAGCGCACCCAATCCACCAATTGTTTGGCACAAATCGCCTTCATTTCTTCATAAATATTTTAACAAAAGCCAAGCGCCAACAATTGTATAAAAAAAAAGCAACAATTCCCAATTTTTATTGCATTCGCATAAAAAGCAACAGGCATGAAAACGATTCCCAACAAATGCAATATTTGTATGCATAGGAATGGCAACATTGGTGCGTAAATGATGGGGCAACATTTGTGCTACGATAGTCAAAAGGCTTCAAGAAACTTCAAATGTATAAAAATGTATGAAATTTTGTACTTCTTTCACACAAAACCACTTCAAGTTACGTATAAAGGTCATTCTAGAACTTCCAAATCTACTTAAAGTTCACATAAAGCATGCGTTAAAACTTTGGAATCAGTATTTTACTTTTTGATAATCCTTCCCAAAAAAAAAATTCTATACTCTAATAATTCGTTTTTTACATCAAGTTGAGTTTAAGCCGTTCTTAAAACTGCTTTATGTACAGTTAATCTACCTTAGCTGCATAAACCTCTATGGTAAAAATTGTATTAAAGCTGCTCTGAAGGATCCTTCTGCAGCAGACATTCCGCACATTCCGCACAATCTACCGCATATCCTTTGGCTGACTAGCGCCTGTTTATGCGCTTGACCCGTGACACAACATTTATGGAAAGTGTAATTTTGTTGTACCTGTAGTTGGCTGCTGGAAATTGTGTGACAGGTGCACCGCACCTGAAGGGTTGAAAGCTGTGAAATGTCACACAAAAGCTGCGTAAGATGTCGACTGCAGTTGGCAGTTTTGTAATGCTGTTCAAATATATTATAACAGCTATCGCTTCACTTAAATTTGCCTTTATTAAGTATTACACAATAACTAAAAAGGTAAATTACAAATGACTTTTAAAGGGATTTCAATCAGAGTAAACCTTTAGCTGAGCTTGAAGCTTTATCTTATTCTAATGTGCTTTGCTAAGCTTAATTTTTGTAGCTATCTTAAAATTAATTAAAAAGAAGAGACATTTTAATCTTAGTTCAGTTTCCGCTGCAGCTTAATCAGCGTTTCAATTGGTTATATATCTCTTAAAGCCAATATCATAATTGATAAAAGCACAAGCACAACCACAACGGTTTAACTGCCATCCACCTGATTAGAGGATTATCTAACATTCCGCGCAGTTAATTGAAAGCCAAAGCTTGTTCCATGCAAACTTCGCCGCAAGCCGCAGCTTTTGCTCGTCGTCGACTTTGCAGCTTAATTAATTAGCAGCTAATTAAACGGTGCACATATTTATATTGGTCTACTCTTTCGACTTGCTGTCGATCTGCCATTCTCTCTCACCCTCTCTCTCTCTCCCTGTTTGTTTGTTTGTTTGTCTGTCTGTCTGGCTGTCTGGTTGGCTGCATGTCTGTCTGTTGGGTGCGCTGCTTAAAAATTAAACATTCGCGCTGGCAATTGAGCGTGGCAGACGTGACGAGCGATTTTGCTAAACCGCACTCACAGCCAACCCAGCGGCTAATCTGGCAGCCCTTTTGCCACGCCCACATCACCAACCTCTCAACCATCCCCCTTGCCCATAGCTCAGGCACAGCTCAAACTCTCGTTCCACCTTGTTCGTACTTCTCGCCAAGTTGATTAATTAAATTGTTGACAATTTTAAAAGCTTTTCTCGTTTGCTCTCAATCCCATTCCTGGGTTTCAGTCTAGATTTCACATTATTCACAGCTTAACATATTACTCTATACCTCTCTCATTTTATCATATCTCTCCTTCTCTTTCTCCTACTGATTTTTGTTGCGATTTGTTGAGGTTTTATTGCTTTTGTACTGGTTTACTTTGTTGTCTGTGACAAATGCACTAGAAAATTGGCTGCTTTAATGTTGCAGTGGCAAAGAGTGCGAAAGAGAAGGGAAAAAGTGCGAGCGAGTGAAAAATGTTCTATGAAAATGCAGACGCATATAACGGCTTTAGAACAGCTGATGGAAAGTATTCAAACTTTTGCGGTTGAGCTGTAAAAATTAAAGCCGAAACAGAAATGTTTGGCCACAGGGAGAAACAGTAATACAGAGAGAGAAAAAGTAAGAGAGAGAGAGAGAGATAGGAAAGAGAGAGACTATATATTGCGTTTTTTTCAATAATCATAAAAATGCACATATTGTAAGCTAATTTAAATTTATGTACTTTGTTCAATAGCTTCTTTTTTCAATATTTCTACTAAATATCTCTATAAAAGTAAGATTTACTATCCGCATAAATTTGTTTAATCAAGAAATATCCGTGAGCGTCCAGCTCAAATAATGTTCGATTAGAGTTGAGTTTGCTTTGTATTTGCTTTCCCTATTCGAGTCTTCTATTTATATTAACGAGCCCTCGCACCAAATGGTCTGTAAAAGTTAATGCTCAAGTATATCCCACCACACACAATCACAAACACACACAACAACTCACACGCACACATGTAGAGCACACAGAGTACCCTTTAATCCATCAACGTGCCGCGCATTAGCACTTAAATTTGATGGCAACATAGATAGAAAGAGATAGAGCGAAACCGAAACAGAGAGAAAGAGAGAGAGAGAGAGAGGGTGAGACAGGGGGAGGAAGTGAGGTACAGATATTGAAGCTGTAAGTCAATTTTAATTGAAACCGCAACAAAACAATTAAAACTAAGCTCGTCCGGCACAGCACAGGATCCTAAAACGAGGACACGAACTGGTTTTTAGTGCCGGGCTATAAACTTAACTTTGACACCAAACTCAATTAAAATGTTGGATAAAAATTGCATATGTATGCGAACGAGAATGGAGAGTATCTTTAACTAGTATGTAGATCCTTTTCCGCACCGACAGCCGTTTCCTACTCCTCCTACTTCCCTAACTTCTTTCTCCTCTGGTTCGGCTTCTGCTGCATAAATTAATAAACTTGATAGACTCCGTAGTCGAGGAAGGGAAAGAGGGAGTTGGAAGCGGAAATGAGTCTGTGAATAGGTGTGGGCAGAGGCAACTGGCATAAAAACTAAACGAGCTTTCACGTGCGCCCAGAGAGTGGCTGCAATTAAAATTTTAGTGCTCGACAGGATGCGGATGAGGGGTTTCAGAACTTGTGGGCTGTGGGAGAGGCGTTTGGCTTGTAGGCATTTCCATTGGCGACACGCACGTCCGTTTTTCAAGTACTCAAATTTCACAACAAACACACACACAGAGAGACAGCTAAACACACACTCACACACACACACACAGACACAGACACACACACACATTCGCTCAGTTGGAGCCGCTGCATTCGCAGGTGCAAATCGAAAGGCGACATCCTGCTGCTGTGGGCATAAATAAATTGTGTTGCATACTTTTATGCAACATTGCAGTTGCTGCCCGTTGTTGCATGGTGCCTCCACCTCTGTTGCTACTACTTGAAATTGATGTTGTTGTTGCTATTGTTGCTGTTATTGTTGCACCTGCCTGCGTGCCGGCAGGACTTTCGGTCAATGATAATATTTGTAAAGCGCTTAATGATGCGTGTGTGTGTGTCTTCCTTTCTCCCGCACTCCCATCTCCCTCTCTCTTACTCCCTCTCGCCTTTTCCCTCTAATGCTTTAAGCATGTCGAAGTTTTTGGCAACACTGAAAAGCGTATGTTACACACACTGAGGCACACACTTAGACACACACACACACACACACACGCACACAGAATTTGCTTTTCAATACTGTCAGCAAATTCGCATAGTGAATGCTTTTGGCAGGGTTGCCAACTGCTTGTCATGTTAATAGCACTGCAACCCATAAAAAATAACAGTTTATAGATCCTGTTGCTTAATGCGATGCTTTGACATTTTATTTATATAAACGTTTACTTCAAACTAGAGTGTGTCATATATGTATAATATACAATAATAATATAGCCACGAATATGAAAAGTACGAAATAGTAATCCGGCTTTACTTATACAAGTGGAATGCAAAAGAAACCATTCCAAAATACAGTTCAGTTCATCCAAGTATTTCTTTTTATAATCCAACCAAAAAAGCATTTAAAAATCTTTCTACTTGCCTAGAAACTGCCAACACATTTCTAAAGATTTTATTAAACCATTCGTTACACAACACTGGGTTTTATTTTGGCTCTCTCAATTCAAACTTCAGGAATTTATTATCACATTGTTTTAATTGAATTTTCACCACATATTAGACACAATTTAAGAGAAATTACATGTATTCGTATTTATTCACTTTAGACAACAACAATCAACAAACAACAAACAAAAATGTTGAGCAAACGATTTGAGTTGACAAATTCTTGAAGCATAACTAACAAAAGTAATTGCGAAATCGTTGGCATGCAGCATTTAAATTGTAATTTGCTTGAGAATTTCGTACAATAAAATGCAATTATGTGCACATTCCATACAAAAGACAGCCCATATGGCAACTCTGGCCATGCATTACAGTTTAAGAGTCACACAGGCAGAGACGTGCCTGAATAAATCAAACTTTTATAAACACAATACAGAATATAATTATGAATACGCACACGCCGCAATTTGTTGTGCGTGAGCGTGTGTGCGAGTATGCGTGTGTGTGTGTGTGTGTGTTTTGTTAGTTATTTAAAACTGTTGCCTAAAATTTACCAACATATTGTTTGTTTATGGCAACGGCAACGACTTTTCCCATTACTGTAATTATGGGATTTGGCTGTCGTTCTTCTGGTTATTATTATTTATAGTTGATGGTGTTTGTTGTTGTGTTGACGCCAACACTTGTTATTGTTGTTTAAGAGTGTATAATTAAATGTCGGCTAGTGTTCGGTGTTGGTGACATTAACAGGCTTCAAATTAAAGTTTGTCACGCATCACATTTGACAGCCAAACCAAAGTTTAACAGTCACACGCCAAGATGGGGTGAAAGATTACGAGACTAACAAATTTTGTGAAGGTTTAAGAAGTTGTGTTTGATTTAAAGTTTGATAAGCACATACTAAAGTAATGCTTGCCTTTAAAGTTGTACTCTGACAGTTTGACAGTCAACTAAGTCACAAATTAAATAAATTTCCTTTCTCTGTCAGTTTTCGATTTTCCCCACTTGAAAGCCACATTTTGGTGGTTTGGAACTCAGTACAATATAACAATCCTAATAAATAAGTTTTGCACATGTAAAAGTTTGACAGGCAAACGTTGGGAGTATAAATCTCTTTATTGAAACATTTCTCAATGAAAATCACATTCTATGTAAAAAGCCTAACGATCAATTTCACCGAAGACAATGTCCAGCGAACCAATTATAGCCACGACATCGGCCAAGAGGTACGATGGCGACAGCTTGGCGAGCAGGGCCAAGTGTGTGTAGGAAGCGGCACGAATCTTGCAGCGATACGGCCGAGAAGTTCCGTCTGAGACGAGATAGACGCCGAACTCACCTTTGGGCGACTCGATGGCCGTGTAGGTCTCGCCGGGGGGTACGCAATAGCCCTGAGAGAAGTGCTTGAAATGATGAATGAGATCCTCCATGCCGGTCTTCATCTTGCTACGCTGTGGAGGCGTTATCTTGCGATCGTCCACTTTGATATTACCCGGCGGCATCTTGTCTAGACATTGCAGCATAATGTTGCAAGATTCGCGCATCTCGCGGACGCGGACAAGGTAACGATCATAGCAGTCGCCTTGCGATCCAATAGCCACGTCGAACTTCATGTCCTTGTAGGCATCATAAGGCTGCTGCTTGCGGAGATCCCACTTGATGCCTGTGGCACGGAGCACGGGTCCTGAGCAGCCGTAGTTGAGTGCATCGTGCGCCGAAATGCAACCGATGCCAATATTGCGCATGCGCCAAATCCGATTGTCAGTGACAACGTCCTCCACCTCATCTACACGGTGTCTAAAGGCCTTGATGAAGTGATACAGATCGTGGCTAAAGCCCAGCGGCATATCCTGGGCCACGCCACCCGGTCTGATGTAAGCAGCATGCAGCCGAGCACCCGAGAGACGCTCCGAAAACTCATACAGTTTCTCGCGCTCCTCGAAGAGCCAGAAGAGCGGTGAAATTGCTCCGCAGTCTAGGACGGATGTGGCCACAGCCATGGTGTGATTGGTGAGACGCATCAGCTCTGCGCACAGAGTTCGAATGTACTTGGCCCGGGGCGGAACCTCAATGTTTAGCAACTTCTCAACGGCCAAGGCATAAGCCTGCTCGCAGGCCATGCAGGAGACATAGTCAAGCCGATCGAAGTACGGCAAGGCCTGTGTATAGGTCTTGTACTCGATCAGTTTCTCGGTGCCGCGATGAAGCAATCCAATGTGCGGATCAGCCGACAGCACAGTCTCGTTGTCTAACTCCAGGATCATGCGAAGCACGCCGTGAGCAGCCGGATGTGCGGGTCCAAAGTTGACGAACTTGGAGCGGAATGTGCGATCCGTGGGCGGAGCAAAAGTACCCTTTGGATTCGGCCGCGCCTTCCACTCATCACCTATCGGCCAGAAGACTTGCCCCTCGAAATCCTTAAGAAATTCCGGATTCGGATACCAGTAGTGAGTGTCACGTGGTTCATAGGGCGGTCCCGGCGGTTGTACTGAATCCCAGTCGAAGTCACATGGAGGCTGCTCATGGCAGCACGCCTCGCTTTCCTCTATGGATAGAAAGCATCTTTGTTTTAAAAAAAACCCTGACATTGAAACAGTTAAGACTCACTCTCACAGTCAGCAGACGAATAATAACGAGAGTTGATCCACTTTGGCATTGATACCGACCATGTAGGTCGCTTGAAGTTCCACTTAAAATCATACGAACTTAGTTTAAAGTATTTTTTTACAAACTCATTTCGAAAAGCATTGAAACGACTTATTTCAGACGGGGTGAAAAGCTTTTCCGCCAGTTCCCGCATTTTATCCGTTCTCGGGACCATCTTAAAGTCCAATCTAGTTATTTAAAAAAGCTAGCAATTATTTGTAGAGTGTGAAAACGTGAAGAACTGATTTATGTTATTAGGAGCAGTCATTATTTGAAGTTTTTTACAAGGCCTACTATTTTATTTTTATGATTGAAATAATTGAATATAATCAAGTCATACTTATACTGATCCTCTTCTGTATCATTTAACAGATCTTCGATGATCATTATCACTTTGCGCATCACAAGGTGTCGAAGCGTTCTCTGACTCCCGCCTCCCATCATCAGACCCGCCTCGACTTGGATGAGCGTGTCCATTGGGCCAAACAGCAGAGGGCCAAGTCGCGTTCTAAGCGCGATTTTATACGAATGCGACCATCACGCATCTCATCCCGAGCCCTGTCTCGAGTGGATGAGTTGACCTTCGATGATCCCAAATGGCCTCAAATGTGGTATTTGGTAAGTGTGAGCGAATGTTTAAATTTAAGCTGAAGCTAAAATATATGCGCTATAGAATCGCGGACCTGGATTGGACATGAATGTGATTCCCGCCTGGAGGCAAGGCATAACTGGCAAAGGCGTCGTGGTGACCATATTAGACGATGGACTCGAGTCCGAGCATCCGGACATTTTTGAGAACTACGTAAGAGACTTATTAAAAAATTGATATTTGCAATGCGTTCTATATTGTTCGCTATCTTTTTTCGAAAAAAGGATCCCAAAGCCTCGTACGATGTGAATAGTCACGATGATGATCCCATGCCGCACTACGACATGACCGACTCGAATCGTCATGGAACTCGTTGTGCCGGTGAAGTGGCTGCCACTGCTAACAACTCCTTCTGTACGGTGGGCATCGCCTACGGTGCGAGTGTGGGAGGTGTTCGGATGCTGGACGGTGATGTGACTGATGCTGTGGAGGCGCGCTCGCTCTCGCTCAATCCGCAGCATATTGACATCTACAGTGCTTCGTGGGGTCCCGATGACGACGGAAAAACGGTGGACGGACCCGGAGAGTTGGCCTCCCGTGCCTTCATTGAGGGCACAACGAAGGGTCGTGGCGGGAAGGGCAGCATCTTTATATGGGCATCCGGAAACGGTGGCAGAGAAATGGACAATTGCAATTGCGACGGCTACACAAACTCCATTTGGACGCTGTCCATATCGAGCGCCACGGAGGAGGGCCACGTGCCGTGGTATTCGGAGAAATGCAGCTCCACGCTGGCCACCACCTACAGCAGCGGCGGGCAGAGCGAGAAGCAGGTGGTCACCACAGATTTGCATCACTCATGCACCGTCTCGCATACGGGCACCTCGGCCTCGGCTCCGCTCGCCGCAGGCATTGCAGCCCTGGTGCTGCAATCGAATCAGAATCTCACCTGGCGCGATTTGCAGCACATTGTGGTGCGCACCGCTAAGCCAGCGAATCTCATAGATTCCAGCTGGACGACCAACGGTGTGGGCCGACGTGTGAGTCACTCCTTCGGCTTTGGTCTCATGGATGCCTTCGACATGGTCCGCGTTGCACGCAACTGGAAAACCGTGCCCGAGCAGCAACGCTGCGAAATCAACGCTCCACATGTGGACAAGTAAGTTGATGAAGATTAACTTTAATCAATAAGTCACTAATTGAATACCTTTTAACTCTTTCTCCCTGCAGAGCCATTCCGCCCCGCAAACACATCACACTTCAGCTCTCCGTCAATCACTGCCTCTCGGTCAACTATCTGGAGCATGTTCAGGCCAAGATCACGTTAACCACACAGCGACGAGGCGATATACAACTATATCTGAAGTCCCCGGCGAATACCAAGGTTACGCTGCTAACCCCCCGGTAAGTGGAAGCGATTAAGAGTAGAAAGAAGGATACACTAGACATGATTAATAAAGAAGATGGGGTAAAGCTAAATTAAAGAGAATAGAGTAGATAATATTTCTTAGAAATATTTCATTGCAATCTTACAGCTCTTAAACTCCCTTTACTCTATATTTAATCAACTTCTTACCAATACTTCCGCAGCGCCCATGATAATTCCCGTTCCGGTTTCAATCAATGGCCATTCATGTCGGTCCACACGTGGGGCGAGTCGCCACATGGCAACTGGCAGCTGGAAATTCACAACGAGGGACGCTTCTTGGGTAAGTAACTGAAAGCTAGTTATTTAGCGTATATATAAAGGTGGTTCGTTCGTAATCTTCAACCATATACCAAACAATTTCTACATGCTGCGCTTTCTGTGGAACCTCATCCCCAAAAAAAAATAACACCCATTGCTTGTGCAACATCTAACCAACCACCCTAACTTAAACCCACGATCAGGCCACGCCCTATTACGGGAATGGTCGCTGATCTTCTATGGAACCACGCACACGATCGATCCCAGTGATCCGATTTCGGTGCCGCGTTCCGGGAGCGACGAACAGGCGACGACTCCGAATTCGAGTGGCACGGGAAGCACCACCAGTAATTTGCATCAGATCTATTCGCCACAATATCCGCGTATATCGCCCAACAACTTCGCTCAGTCGCCGGCAGGTGGCGCCAAATTACCGCTAGGTAAAGTGCCGCCCAATAAATCCAATTTGGTGACCAACAATCCGGTGCAGCAGGGCTATCAGCAAATCTCTGCCACGTATGGCGTACTGCTGGGCAAGACCAACAACAACAATCAGAATAACAACAATAACAGCCAGAACAACAACAACAACAACAACAACCAGAACAAGGGCAGTAACAAAGGCAACAACAAGGCCAACAAGGCGAACAACAAGGGCAATGGCAAAGCCAACAATCGGAAGGATCAAACCACGCAGAGTACCAACAACAATAACAGCAGCAGTAACAGCAATGGAAATGGCAACAACAAAAACAAATATTATCGCATATCGCAGAATGGAGGCGGGGGAGGAGGCGGTGGCGGAGGTGGGGGCAAGTCGAAAGGTCAAGGAAATGGGCTGCAAACGCAACGCCCAAAGGCGAGCTCCAGCGAGAAGTTCTATGATGAGAAAACGCGCAAAGTCATCGGCGAAATCAACACCAACACCAACAACAACAATCGGGGCAACAACAGCACCAGTGGTCAGCGCCTACCTGGCAAGGCAGTCAAACAGGTGAAGGACAGCAGCCAGGACTCGCGTATACCAAAACTATTCGAGCACTACGAAAAGATTCAGGCAATCTTTCCCGAGCTGGAACCTTACGGGAGCAGCAGCCAGCCTAAAGCCAGGCCTGGTACGCAGCAGCACAAGCAAAAGCAACAGCAAAAACAACAGCAGCAGCAGCAGCAGTCGCCCCGCAAACAGGGAAAGCAATTCGAGGTGGAGCTGTTTCGACCCACCGCAACGGGTGGGGCAGGCAACAGCAAACCGGGCAACACAAAAAAATCGCCTTCCGCACCGCCACCACCCTCTCAGTCTCATTCGCAAACGCAGTCGCAGTCGCAGTCGCAGTTGCCCGCGGGCGGCAGCAGCTTTTTGCCCGATCAGCGTATACTTAAGAAGCAGCAGCTGCTGATGGCCGCCGCTGGGGTCCTTTCGCCCCAGGACGACGTAACCGACGATGTTGTAAATTCCAACGCTGACTCTGACATCGAGGAGGATGACGATGAGTCCGAGGAGGCGACTTTGCAGCTGGCGCCGAGCGGTTTTCGCAAAGGCTCCTCCTTAAATGGTAGACAAATAAATGGAAATTTTTCTAGAAGTTGTTTTATCTTGATTTTTCCTCCTTTTGGTTATACACTTTTCGATAATGAGACCCATTGGCGAAATGCACTAAGTACAGTTATTAGCAGTTTTGTAGAGCTCAGCAATTGATACTCTAATACTAGATAAACAGTTATGCACGCATTTACACTTAGCAAGCAGTTTATCTTCACATTAGTTACTAAACATGCATTGCAGTAAATAGTTAAAATCTATTTGTAGTCAACAATCCTTTTCAAACCAAGTGTAAATAATAGTGTCCAAGCGTTGCCATACTGCGAGATATTTCAAGATAAATGTATACAAATGGTAAACATTTGGGATCAAATATCTTAAAGGTTAAATTTAAAAATAAAAGAAGTAACAAAAATCAGTAATAAACTATTCCATTTTTCGCGTTTTGGCGTTGCCAGACAGTTTTATAGCTCAGCATATACTTCAAGTAAATTAATATTGGCTTTGCAAAGAGCTCAGAAGAGTAACACTTGAGTAACCTTTAAGAATTTCTTGTACAGTTGGACAGGCACTGAACGCATTTCATCAATCAAGCTGTAAAGTGGAAAGTGGAAAGTGCAAGTGCAAAGTGCAAGTGTTGTTATTATTGTTGGTTGTCAGCATCAGAGAAATATATGCAACACATTTATCTTTTGGGCTGAACTTCAAAAATTGTGTGTGTTTAGCTTTTGGCACATCATTTGTTTTGTTCTTTTGACAGATTTATTGGATGCTTTACACGCCCCGTTTGCCATTCCATAAATCATTTTGCGTTGTTTAAATTTACTCTTGCAGCGGTTTTTCATTTACATTTTTGTTTGCATTTTGAAATCGCATTCATTTGGAGCCTTCTCTAATTCAATTCGGTTTCCCTTGCAGCGCAAATCACACAATGGGACTTAATATTCTATGGCACCGAGGAACCCCCCCAACCCGAGGACGATCCAAACAAACAGCCGACTTTAACCAATTTCTATTCCAACGACATGGCCCAGAATGATATCGAACACGATGCCAGCGGACAATGGCGCAATATGCAACAGGTGAGAGACCAATTACAACACAATTCCCATCTAAATAGCATTAACAATAGCAGTAAACAGGGAAAGAGCATTTCACTGCACCATTGTAATCCTTCAAACATATTGAAAGTTAAAGAGGAGCGGGCGAGAAGACATAACAGCAACGAGCAACGCAGTAAAAAGAGTAGTAGAAAGTGTAGTAGAAAGCTTTCAGGGAAGGATATGAAGAGGGCAACTGAAGAACGCAGAACAATATAAAATGAGAAACGTACTTAAAAAAGTATTAGTAAGAAGAGTAAGTACAAGAGGAGTAAAAAGAATAGTAGAAAACAGATGAATAAAGTTTTAAAAATAATTAAAATTAGTACTCAAAAGAGATGGAAAATAAAAGAGCACCTAAGTGAGATATAGATAAAAAATGTAAGCTAAGTCCTAATGAGAAGCACAGAGAGATGCGCAGTCGGAATAGTCACAAATAGGATTTGTGAATAAAAACAACACAAGAAGCAAAGTGAGAAGCTTAGCTGATATACAATTCGACTTAGATACAAACTCTTTCTAATTAAGAGTAACAACAAATAATTCGGAATTGATAAAACGCTTTATTTGTTTTTTTTTTTTTTCATTTGCTTTTGCTTTCTTTTTGGTTTTTCTTTTTGTCCTTTTGTTTTTCTTTTGGGTCTTGCAGTGCTTCTCAAATGTTTTACCGGAGGCAGAAGCCGAAGTAGAGGCTGAGGACGAGGACATTCGGAGTGTCCGTGTCCGATTGAGTGAACGTCAAGATAGTGGCACAACGTCGCCTTCTTGCATGTGGCTGGCTTGAATTATATTATATATACATATGTATATATAATCTATATATGTCTGCTAACTAGTCGGGTTCACGGGCTTTGCGGCTTATTTTTGGCAGCGCTTTGCAAGCTGTTCGCTGTGTGCTTGTATGTGTGTAGGTAGCTTTTCATTTTGAGTTACTGTTTGGCATGCATTTGGCTTTTCCTTTTTGCCAGCATTTCCTTTTCAAATTCCTTCTTTTAGTTTTTCTTTTCGCTCCACTAACAATTTGCTCAGCTTTAATGCACTGGCTGCTCATAAATTTTCCACTATTTAGCATACGAAAATGCCAGCTTCTTCTTCTTGTGCTGGCAAACTGAATTCAATTTTTGGCATACAGGCCACACACACACAACAGAAACACACTAGCTTGGCCATTGGGCAAGGTGCCAAACTATTTGCTTGGACCACCGGTCGAATACGCGATTTTTTGCCACATTTTTCTGTCACTGTCAGCCGCGTTAAATGCACTCATATTAATTTTGCATGCATGCAGTTTGAGAGGCAGTGCTGTCGCAACTGTTGGCATTTATTTTATTCCATTCTCTTGAGTGGCTTTTAAAGCGCTTTTGGCAAAGGCACAAAACATTTTTCGCTCTCAACTGGGCAGTTCCTTAACCCTTTAGCAGCTTATTGTTGCTCAAAAGCACACATGTGTGTGTATCTGTGCTGTAATAAACTAAAAGTGCACTGACCTTTGGCTTTTTATGCAGCTGGCAAACTTTTTGCATAACTAACAATTTTTTTTTCCTTTGCCGCTGCGAACACGCGACCTCATCGCATGTGAAAGTTCTATTAGACAAGCGACAGAGCGAAGGAGATAGACAATGAGAATGAAAGAACTAGATATACTTAAACAGACATTTTTTTGGTTAAGCCAGCAATAAATAAACACACACACACACATATTCACTTAATTTTCCATACATACTTAAGTACTTGGAGCTGAAATGCCAGACATCGAGGCAACATGCGATGAACCGCAGCGAAAAGCAGACATATTTACAAAAAAAAAAATACAAAAATAAAGTAGAGTCCACCAAAAAGCAGCCCAACTAACCCAACCAACAAATCAGACAGAGAGCATACAAAATCACTTCCAACTTAAGCAACATTCAAATATTGAAGACTTTAAGGCTTTAAATAAAATTTGGAATATATTTAAGGAATTGGATTTTTGGAAGGGGCCTCTGCTTGGCTGGGCTGCAATTTATTTACTTTGGCCTTTGCTCTTAATACATTATTGCTAAAGTTAAAAGAAAATATTTACTTACTGTTATACTCTTTCATATCCCGAGCTGTTAGTTCAGTAAAGTTAAGGACATACCACAATAGTTGAAATAACTTAATTAAAACTAATACTAAAATAACAAATAATATTGCGTATACCAATTTTTCCTCTACAATTTCTACGTCAAGTTTAAACAAATGTAGAACCATTTACTTGGCACAGACTGTCAAACTGTCTATTAAAACAATTTAAAATATTACGCATACGCAATGTTGCACTTGTTTTAAAAATGTATCCTTAAGTGCATTGTTAAATCAACTTTTCATTTAAATTCCTTTTGCTCTTTCTTTTTCTACTTGCAGGTGGGCGAAGTGGGCATGGCACAGGATCGAATCAATGTTGCTGCCTGCCTTAAGTGGAGCGATAAGAAATGTTTAGGTTTGTCTTTATTCTTTCTACTCATAACACAAGTCTTCTTTCTAAACTTTAAACAAGCCATTGCCAACAAAAACAACAACGGCAACACCAATAAAATCATTAGATAATTCAACAACAACAACAACAGCAACAATAAAAAACTATTTACAATGCCAACAACAACTGTAAAAACAAATGTGAACCAACTTTGATTCCGAATTTTAAGTTTGAACCAAAAGAACAACAAAAAACAAAAATATATAAAAGCATTTTGTGCTTCATTTAAGCATTTTCTAAGCTGGCAAAAATCAATTAAACAATAGCTAAGTAAGCAACAAAAAAAAAAAGAAAACAAGATAAATAAGCGTAGAACACAAACATAAAAACAAAATTAAAAATTAAAAAAAAAACACTGCAAGTCCAAAAAATAAATATACTAAAAACTTTTTGTAGTTAAATTTAAAGTGTAAGCGTAGATATATACACACACTCTCACACATACATACACTTTTAAAAGTAGGCGTGGCAGCTAAAAAAGAAAGAAAAAGGTTGTTTCTTCAACTTCGGTTCGCACAAACAGAAAACAATAAAAAATTTAAAATTTACATATATTTAGTTCAAATCTATATTTTAACATACTTTTATAAGCGTTTAGTTAAATTTGTTCTTTGTTTTCGTTTTATTTTTCTATTTTTTTCTTTTATTTTCTTTACTATTGTGTATAAATATTTTAATATAATTGATTGTTTTTTTTTGCATTTAAAGTGAGGGTTTTCCATTTGCCCTGTGCCAAAGTAATTTTCATCTAGTTTTGCATGCATTGCGCCTTGGCCTTGCACAGTTTTGAATGTATTGGCCTGGTGAAATTGACAGTTTCAAATGCTCCGCTGAGCGAGCACTTGCTGTCAAGCCTTTAATGTGTGTATATATATATATATATGCATTCAACTATATACATGTGCATTTCAGATATTACCAGGCCAGCTAATTAGCTACAGTTTGAGCAGCACTGACTGCCCTATTTTTCTCTTTCATTTTTGTCGCAATACAAAAAGAAACAGACGGAAGTGTTCAACAGTTTAGAGTTCATAGCAAAAGACTGTTTCTAAAATTTAAATTTAAACGTAAATCTAAAACGAATCACATTTTGAAAATCATAATTTAAAAATAAAAAGGGGGAAAATAATGATAAATTACATAAAACTTTAGTGTTAAGGCGTCAAGGCAAGGCAACCAAATTTTTGTATTAAAAATGTAACTAAAAATAAGAAAGTAAACGAAAACAAAATACTAGGGTGTAGGGTATGACTACGTATTAGTATTAAAGTAGGCAACCAATTATAAATAATTATAATATAATACATTAAACAAAACTTGACAATTTATACATAGAAAAAGTTCCTGCAGTTTTTAACAAAGTTGCAATATAACAAACAAAATTTAAAATTAAAAACTAGCTAATTTTCTAGTGAGCATATAGGAACTAATGAATGAGCTATAAACAAAAAAAAAACTTAAAAGAAGCGCACAAAAAGAAAAGTTTATTAAATGCCAGAAGTAAGCAACAAAAAACTTCTAGTCATTATTTTTGTGCGCGTTAAAAAAAAAATAATAATAATAATATTAATAATAATATAAACAAAACTAAATACTAAAATTGTAAAGAAGAAAGTTAAATTAATTTCCATATCAGAGCAAATTGAATCGTTTTACAACATTCACACATATCTTTGTTACAATATTTGTTGCCAACACTTTAAGATTTCTTTTGTCGAGTGTTATCGGTTATAGAGATGAGCACGTGACACGACGCGCATTCGTGCTCATCTCCAAATGAAATGGAAGAAAACAAAAAGAAATATCGAAATAAAATCAAAACACAACGCGAGTGCAATAATTATTTCTATTTCCCTCTCTCTCCCTCCCATTCTCTCACTCACTCATAATTGCAATAAGCAAAAACAATTACAACGCACAAAGAACTTTTTTCTTAGTTGTATTACTACAGTGATATATATGCTGCGTATGACATATATAGACCGCATATCGTTTGATATAATTTGTTTTTGTTTTCTCTGTACAATTAAATATTTGTTGCCTGCTGTTGAAATGAATAATCATATCGTAAATGCACAATAAATAAATTACAACAATTACATACATATTTATAAACTAAATAAATATTAATTTACTTTTGAATTATTTGTTGTTGTTGTACTTAGCGAAACTCACATGAAAAAAAAATAATACAACTATAACTTAGCCATTTTTAATGTCTAATTGCAACAAAATAAAAATAAACCATAAATAGCAGCAAATAAATATAAGACTAACAATAATTAAAAATTTAAAAAAAAAATCTCAAATAAAAACTTAACAATTTTCCGCATAGTTTTTCATAAGTTTTTCCAAAAATTTGTTCTCCACTTATGAAATTGATTTCAGTGCTGGCTGCGGTACTTATGCTAAAACATTTTTCAAAACAAAACTAAAATAAAAACAATAAAAGCCAAATTAATATTTAAGCGCATACTAAATGAAAATAATATAAAAAAAAAGTGATTGAAGAAAGTAAATTTAAAACAAAAAAAGAACATGTAACTAGGGCCTGGGGTAGCTATTAAAATTACAAATTACAAATTAATAAAAAAATACAATAACTGAAATTTCGGAGCAAAATACTAAAACTTTGTGCGAAAATTACACTTTTTAAATGTAAAGAAACAATGAATATAAGAACAATACAACTGAATTATTACTGTAAATGAGATTCTATGATGGCCGCTATTTAGAATCAACCATTTTTTATGTATGTTTTGTGTATATATATATAAATATATCTATCAATATAACTATCTGAGTAATAAATAAATGCATTAAAAACGTATTCGAACACACCGAAATATTTAATTTTAAAACACACGAATTTGAAACTTTTTTTGCAACAACAAAGTTTTTTTCTCACTGCGCAGCAAGACAAAAAAAAACATGAAAATGTGGTCCAAAAACATTTTAGAAAGTTACAAAACTTTAACTCCCCCTTCCACCTATCTCGTATAGCTCAAAAGCAAGGTGAGTTTGGCAAAACACAAAACAAAAACAAACAAATTGTAAAATCTTTCTTAGTACTCTTTAGTGTTGTGTAATTTTTGTTCTACTTAACCCATGTGCGCGGCGTACAAGCCTGCTGTGTGATTATTAACACTGTAATTGGTAATTCCTATACGTAAACTCTATTTATTTAACATAATTTCTATATGCACACCTCACACTGTTCATCGTTATGGCTTGTTTTGTTTACTTTCCAACACTGGTTTCGGTACGGCACAAACGCACATTTTCAACACACAACTGATTTTTTACCATTTATTTTGAGCATGTTTTTTGGACTACTGCGCTTGCTTTTAATTAATTTTGTTGTTAATGGAAAAGTTTCAATCGAGACAAAACTATTGCTAAAAAAATATGAAATCGATAAAAAAAAAAAAAACAAATCGTAAATAATTAAAAGTTCTTTTGTTGCCTTTGGTTTGTACACTCTTTTTCATTTCCCAACTTACGTCTAACGCTCTACTAACTAAACATAAATCTATTTCGATATATTTTCCAATTTTCTAATGTCTTCGCCCCATTTATCAACATTGTTTCGGAGGTAAATGGCTTATCATCATGTTAGTTCCTTACTAATTCCTTTCAGAGCTCCACATGTGAACTAATTCTTTCCCATCTGCTGCTCTCCACAGACTGCCAGGAGCCGAGTTACTTCTTCGAGGATTCCTGCTACGACGAGTGTCCTCACCACACCTATGCGGTGGAAAATGGGGATCAGCTGGATGTAGGCGTGACCCTAAACGAGGTGGACACCAGTGCTGCCAGCTCTGCTCCAGATGCCCTGAACGAGCTGCACAGCACTGGCAGTAGCCTCAGCGACCAGGACGATCCACTGCAGGCAGCGGAACGTCGTCGTCGGAACAGCGATTCGAGCACCTTGTTGCTGACCCCGCGGCACAGTCGCATCTGTTCCAGCTGCGACAAGAGCTGTCTGGACTGCAGCGGCCCCATGACCACGCAGTGCACCAGCTGCTTCCCGGGCAGCCAGTTGCGCAAGATGGCCGTGAGCAATGAGACCTACTGCCACGCCGACGTGGTCCGCAGTACCGTGGTGGATGTCTCCAACCTGGTGAACTCTCAAGTGTCATCCGATGGCCAGGCGAAATACATGAGGTGGACAACTGCTTTGCTCGTGATCTGTGTTGCCATCTCTCTAGTGGGCGTGGGCGTGGCCGGGGGGCTGGTGTACCATCGGCGAGCGACCAAGTCGGAGGTTTACAAGCGTGTCGCACTCATCGCTGACGATGATGACAGCGACGAGGAGCAGGACGAGGAACTATTCAATGCTCAATCACTACTTACTGCGAGCAATGTGATCGAATATCACGATGAGCTGGAGCAGAAGAGTATATCTGGCCTACCACACCCTACGTGGATGCCGCCCGAATAGTCTCGCATCGAACTTTAGAAGACCTCTTTCGTAATCTTCATTCCAAACTTGGATACTCTAGCTCTGCATCTGCAAAGCATATAGATCTATTTTTATCTGATCCGGGAATTTCACACGGCGAATATACTCTGTTGAGATTGTAAACGAGTATATAATATGCAGCGCAACATTTAAATGAACTGCTGCGAATTTTTTTATAATACGCATTTAAATTATTTAGTTTTCTTGAAATTGATTTCCAAAATGTATTATCCTAGTTGTAACCTAAAAAAGAAATTAATAAAATATATTCCCATTATTTTAATATTAATAAAAAGAAAATGCGTTTCCTTTTATTACTTAAATACTTTGGTAATTATTGAATTACAGCACACTAATCTTCTAATCGAGGGGCTGTCAAGTATACCCCCTAGTAAGTCGGTTATTTAATTTATTATTATTTTTTAATCGAACCCAACCCATTGATTAAATTCCGAAATTTCCGAATTCAATGCCAGCTGTAGAAAATCATCAACTGAGTGTTTTATGTTGAGTGATCAGCTGCGTGATTTCTGCTCAGTGATTGCGTGATTTCTGAGAGTGAGAGAAAGCTAAGATTATCTCAAGTGCTGAACGTAGAATCAGCTGTTGGGTTGTCTTTCTCTGAGCCCATAGCTTCCCACGCTCTCCGCCAGATGGCGTAAAGTGCAGCTTAGATCTAAATTACTAGAGAGAGAGAGAGAGAGAGAGAGAGTGAAAGCTGTGATTATGTCATGAGCTGAGTATAGAATTTGCTGCGGTTTATCCTATAGCTTCGTGTGCTTACCGCCAGGTGGCGTCCTAAATTTTAATTGCGTTCGCAGTATTGGTTGATCAGCTTCTGCTTCTGCTGTGCTGCTGGATTTTCGAATGAAAATAACAAGATTTAAGCTCGACCAGGTTCGAGCACACTTACCTGTTCGGACTCAACTTTTGGCATTTCAGCATCTTGAACTTATTTGTTGCGTTGACAGCTTTAAGGCCGGAGTGACCAGATGTGTGGCGCATTATACAGAGTATTAGGCCGTCGCTTACACGCAACCGATACGTGTTTTATTCTTTTAATTGATCATATTGGCCTTCATTTATTTAATGTACAAGCATATAAAATACATATTACGCATAGAGTGATAAGATATGTACATACGTATCCGTGAAGCTGATAATTCTGAACCACTTAAAATTATTTTATTTGCTGTATATGTAGAAAATAACAACCCCATTGAAAATTGAAATAATGTGACAATCGCAATTACGGGTATTTCGCAAGTATTATTTTATAATTTGTTGCCCCCTCCTCAGTGGAATCATAACACTCGGAATATAATGACTAATGTGTTCGTGTATACATAAAGTATAACACATTGGATTGGATGAGAGCACTAGCTGATAGTCGCTTATCAGCTACTGCCTGGAGTGCATCTTCAGCTGTGGAAATTGTGACCACCCCTCAAGGGCATTAATTGTGCGCGTAATACACACCAGTTGGCCGAAACCGTTGAGTATTTAAGGCACTAACTGGGTTAACTTAGACAACAGTTAATCAAAAATGCAGCTCGGCTACACAAGTGCTGCTCTACTTTTGGCCACCTGCTGCCTGTGGGCGGCAGGCAACGCCTGCAAGACCATCGAGCAGCGTTTCAAGTTCGACAACAGCGATATTTATTTGAGATTGCGACGGGGAGAAAAGCTCCAGTACGAGGTGATGAAGGGAAGCGCCGCAGTGCAGACTGTGACATTGGATAACTTTGTGACCAGCAGCAATCTGGAAGCCACGTCCTCCGGCAGCTTCAAGCTAAGCGATGGCAGCACCTCCATTGAATTCAGCCTTGTCCAATCCAGCAATGGTGTGACCCATCTCCGAGTGGCTCGCGACCAGGTGGTGAAGGGCACGCAGCCCAGGGATTGCCTGCAACTCAATACAGGACGCGTCCATTGGTTTGGCGGTGCAGAACAGAAGCAGCACTATTGGCCCGTGGAGCGCCAGCAGTACACGAACTTCTCCTATGTGCCCAAGGAGCTGGGCAACATGGGTGTGGCAGAGCGGTACTGGCTCAACAGCGACGGCTTCTTCCTCTTTGTAGATAACACAACGCCTCTGTTCATCGATCAGAATGCAGAAGGATTGGAGGATCAGCTGTGCATCAGTGCATTCAGCGCTCTGCCCTACGATACGCGTCTGGCCTCGGCCAAATTCAGTTATCACCTGGGCTTTGCCAAGGATGCGAAGGTGGCGCACATGTATGCAGTGAAGAAGCTGCTGGGAAAACCCACTGACCATCCCGATGAGCGTATGGTGAAGCATCCGGTTTGGTCCACCTGGGCCCTATACAAGGCGGAGGTCACAGACGAGGTAGTGCGCGATTTCGCCAAGCAAATCCTTGACAATGGCTTCGAGAACAGTCAACTGGAGCTCGACGATGACTGGGAAGATTGTTACGGTGCAATGACGTTCCGCAAGAACAAGTTCCCAGATGCCAAAAAGCTGACAGATGACCTCAAGGCTCTGGGCTTCCGTGTTACCCTGTGGATTCATCCCTTCATCAACAACAACTGCACAGCCATCTATGAAACAGCCAAAAAGGAAGGCTATCTGGTTTTGGATCACAACGGTAGCGCTGACAGTCAGTGGTGGAACAGCAAGCCAAAGGATGCCGCCTATCTGGATTTCACCAAGACCGCTGTGCAGAATTGGTTTAGCACTCGCCTAAAGCGTCTGCAAACAGAGGATGGCATTGACAGCTTCAAGTTCGACGCGGGCGAGACTAGCTGGATTCCGATTGATCCGGTTCTGCAGGGCGACGCTCATCAAACCCCGCTGCAGATCACCACCGACTACGTGCGCACTGTTGCCGCCTTTGGAGACATGGTTGAGGTACGCTCTGGTCAAAGCACACAGGACTTGCCCATATTTGTGCGCATTGTGGACAAGGACTCCGAGTGGGGCTGGAACAATGGCCTAGTCACACTGATCACATCGTTGCTGCAGATGAATCTGAACGGCTATCCATTCGTTCTGCCCGACATGATCGGCGGCAATGGGTACAATGAGAAACCGCCCACCAAGGAGCTTTTCCTGCGTTGGTTGCAGGCCAATGTCTTCATGCCCAGTCTCCAGTTCTCCTTCGTTCCTTGGAACTTTGACAAAGAAACTATCGAGATTAGCAAGATCTTCACCAAGATGCACGCAGATTATACCCCGTACATCATGAAGACGTTCAAGCGCGCCACGGAAACTGGAGAACCGGTTAATGCCCCCCTCTGGTGGATTGCGCCCAATGATGAAGTCGCTCAGGGCATCTACGACGGTACCTAAACTCTTCAACCTCTACGCGTATCATATGTATTTATCATTTCTGCTTTCCTCAGAGTTTTTGCTGGGCGATGACATTATTGCTGCTCCTATTGTTGTGGAAAATGCCGTCAACCGAGACATTTACCTACCCGAAGGTGAGTGGACCGATGGAAACACTGCAAAGGTCTACAAAGGCCCTGTGTGGCTGATGGAGTACTCCGCACCACTCAACACTTTGCCCCACTTTTTGCGCGTAGGCATTCAGTTGGAATAAATGACGTTAGCGTTAATTTATTTAAATATTTAATAGCAATAAAAAAAATTCAAACAATCAAAACATTTCCTTATATTTACCAGAAATTAAATTTGACATGAAGTTAATGGGCATAATTAATCTGAACATAACTGGACAGAAAATATAATTAACTGTTATTATGATTAACAGTTGCAAATCAGTTAATGTGCTCTCCAATAGATGTGTAGACCGATATCGATTTAATTCTCTTAATCTATAACAACCCAAACGCCATAATTCGAATTCTAGTTAGTTTTGATCAATGACGACCCACAAATGAAATTAATTGGCTTCAACATAACAGAAATTTTTAATTATGAACCAAAGAATTAACTCAAATATAATTGAAAACCTAAAATCATAATCATAAAATAAAATAACCATAAATCACAGATAATTTCGGTTAATGGAAACGGGGTTAATGCATCCGAGTGCTGTCCACTTGATTAGCCGGCTTATGCTGGTGCACTGTTTGGGTTGACAGACCGCGCAGATAATCCTTAAGCAGGGGCTCCGATGAATCAGTGGAGCCTACGAAGCTGAGCAAGCTGCCCGATCTGCGAAAACGACCATACTCCCGCTCAAACTCCTCGGCATCCTTGGTCAGAACGCTCTTCAGATTGAGGACGCTGAAAATATGGAAACGAAAAATTAGGAATGGGTCTAACCCGTTGAGGGGCAGTGCGGTTAACTCACTTGGCCGGCATGTTCTTGTCATGATCCACTTTCTTTTCATACATGGCCAGCTTAAGGGCATGGACACGCTTGGCACTGCGCCGCCATTGCTTCTTGTAGCGATCCTTGGCCTTGGACATGTCCAAATAGCGAATGTTCTGCAAGCGCATCTCGCTGAGCACCTGCTGCAGTTCATTGCTATTGTTTCCCTGCTGGCACAGTTGTGCTATTTGTTGTTCCATGTGTGTGATACGCTCTTTTAGCTGCACCTTCTCCTGGGACAGTTTTGAGTTCATCTGTTGCATCTCCTGTGTGCGACTTTCAAACTTCCGTAAATGCTGCTCCAGCACAACTATGTGCTGCTCCAGCTCCACAAACTTGAGTTCGTAATCGGCGCCAGGATTGGTAATCTCATGGGTGCTGCTTGGCATCTGGTTGTCTAGAGGATGCTGAGATGTATCCGTTTCGGACCGATGCTGGCTAAGATTGTCCATGTACTCCTGCGTCTTGCGCACCATCTCGTCCTGCAGCTGCTTGCCAGCTGCCAAGATTCGCTTGATGCTCTCATCCATATTAGTTATATCCGTGTTAACGCTCTGGTTGGCGAATGTAACGCCTTCTTTCGCTGTCTCGTCTGCAGCGATTTTCGTTTGGTCATACATGTGAACGGTAACCTCCAAGCGGGAAACCTGTGCATCGCCTTCCAACTGAGATTTCCCGGCAATCTTATCTTTAATTCCACAGAGCTTGCCGATTAAGTCTTGCTCCGCTTGGTTACCAGAAATTACTTTAGCTGTTCTCTTTTTTATAACCTTTTTTCGTTCAATCACCTCCAATTCACTAAACTCTGACTCCAGAGGCTCCGATTCTTTTGCCTTGACATTCCGTTTTTTCAGAGGTTTCCCAGCCTTTTCGCCCAAATCCTGAGGAAGCTTTGTGCAAGATGCTTCCTTCGAATCCAAATAATTCTGCAATGATGTCTGCTGAGCAACTCGCCTGGATTTGGTTTTCTCATGCTTTTGAACTAAATTCGATTCTATTTCCGAGGGCGCAATTTCCGTTTTAGGGCGAACCAGCTCTCTTACCCTGCCTGTGCTGGGAGCCGATTCGTTCATTTGTGCTTCAATTACCTGATCCTGCGAGATAACTTTCTTCTTTATTACTTTGCGCTCAAGTTTTGGCTGATCGGAAATAGAATTCTCAGCACTTGTCTCTATTTCCAAGCTTATTTGAATTTCATTCAAATTCGGATCCTGTCGGATTTCATGACCCTTTTTTTTTAATACTTTACGCTTAAGCTTAGGCTCCTTAATGGGCTCCTCTACTGAGGAACTAGCAACACTCGCTTCAATTTCCGAGCTTAAATTAACTTCATTATATTCTATACTTTTTCTTAAAACTGTGCGTGATGAACGAACCTGTTTCTGAGTTTTGGGCTTCTTCGCGCTTTCTGAACACTGTTCTTCAAGTAAATTCTCATCCAATTTTGGCTTGCAGTTAGCTGAGATAAACTCTTCAGTTTCCTCCAAAACTTTGGCCTGCTCCCTGCTCACCTCTACCCAACGAGCGCTAAGAGAAAGATCCGTTTTCGAAACTAAAGACGTTTTCGATTTCAAGGTTTTCTTTACTGAGATTGTCTCACTTGGTTTAGCTTCCTCTTGTGTTGTCCTTAATTTATTCTTAGATGCTTTTGGTTTCTGCAGAAATTCTTCCAGTTCATCCGTTTCCGTTGGTGCTTCCATATCAAACGCCTGATCTACAATTATGCTTTTTGCTTTTTTAACACATTTATTGTGGGAAACACGTTTCAGCTCCTCACTAACCGAGTGTTCCTCAGGTTCAACTTCACGTGGACTCTCCCGTGAGGTCATATATCTATTTGGCTTACGTGGATTGGATGCTGGCTCCGCTGCATCCAATACCTCAAGCTCTTCAGTTCTTGTGACAATCTTTTTCTTTCTTACGAGTTTTGGTTTGTTCTCCAATACTTCATCCGTTGCAAGATTTTTAATATTTCTTTCATTACGTTCTTTTATTAAATTAGTTGAGGACTCTGGAAAATTGTTGTCCATGTTACTAGACTCGGAAGATTTAACGGACAATCGGGGTTTCCGTGTTTTAATTGCTACTTTTGCTTCTGATTGAGCTGTTAAGTCAACCTCTGGCTTTGGTTTGACTGTGCGCCTAGTACGTCCTTCTCTTGTCTCTTGCGGTGATCTTTTCTCACTGTCATGCATCATTTCAGCCCAAGAATCATCGATGATTCTGTCGTCAATGTCATCATCATCATTCCTGTTAGTAAGTTGCATTTCATCCCGTAAAAACCTAGAAGTCCTTTCATCCATGTGTTGACTTTCCGGTGCTTCAATTTCTTTCTGTTCGGTTTTCGCAGTTAATTTGTCAGACTTACGTTTTTTAAGTTCCTTTGTGTCATGTGCACGTTCTGGCAACCATTCGTCCTTTTTTTTTAACCTATTATTGCTATAACATGCATAAATCTCAGAATCGGAGTCGATATCGTCAACTAAATCCATTGATTCATCCTCCGGCAGCTGCTCTTCTTCAAGTTGCAGTCTCGATATCTTTTTAGTGACCACTTT
Organism: Drosophila pseudotalamancana; assembly: GCA_037075185.1. NCBI lineage: Eukaryota > Metazoa > Arthropoda > Insecta > Diptera > Drosophilidae > Drosophila > Drosophila pseudotalamancana. The sequence goes on along the minus strand of JBAMCK010000859.1, from coordinate 48,856 downwards.
CGGAGCACACGAATGGTCTTCGTCTTGCTCGTCTTCGTCATCTTGATTAGGATTGTCCACTAAGAGTCTTGTAAACTTCCTGCGACGTCCTTGCGATGTATGTACAGTTGCGTGCGTATCCGAGTCGGCGGCTTCCATGGAACCGGTGTCTCGTTCATCCGATTCAGACAGCTCGGCACCAACATTTAAGCTACGCACTGAGCCACTGGCAGATGCCGATTGCATTTCGGAGTTGCGGCTCCATTCGACCACGTTGTCATGCCCCCGATCCTTCGGTACTTCAAGAATGACAGCCTTGCTCCCCACCGACTGCATATCCGGCGGCTCCTCATGCAGCTGCTGCTGCTTCATCTGTGGTTCCGGCTGCCTCTCGTGCTGGCGCCAATAAACCTCCTGAATGTCCACTGTGAATGTGTATTCCATAATCGGTTTCAGCTCACGTGCACTTCCCATGCGGCCAAAGCGGTCGAAGGCAAAGGTGCCGCTGTGCACGAATTTGCGGTTGCTCGCAAAGTAATTATCTGGTGGCAGCAGCTTACCAAAGTCCATGCGATAATTGGCTATCAAGAATATTGGAAATTGAGTGGGGAAGAATAAAGATTGGAATCTTCAATACTTACCTATTGAAGTGCTATTGACATACATATTGATAGGCAAGTAAAATATACGCTGGAAATACAAACGAATACTACGCAGAGATGATTTGAAACGCAAGCCCAAAACATCGTTGAGCGTGTAGGAGTCCGAGCTGTTTAGCTTAAGATCAATGTTCGTGACGTTACCCACAAAGTCGAACATTAGCAATACGGTTTCCACGTCCTCCTTGCCTGGGTGCAGCGATTTGACAAATTTGTTGAGGTTCTTGAGCTGCTTGAATTGCAGCACCACCTCAATGATGTCACAGTCGACCAGAGGATCATTACCCACCTGCAGCAAGCCCAATTGCACCAGCGACTGCACATAGACATTAGCCTGAAGGTGAGGTTTCGAATTTAGTAAGGAGTACTTTATACCTAAGTCATAACTGATGTACCTGCGACTGCAGCATGTTGGCTGTGATCGAATGGCCCGGTGACTGCAGCGGAGGAGTGCGGCTTTGCTTCTCCTGCAGGTGAAAATTGAATACCAAATGAATCAAAATGAAAGTTCAATTCAATGTGGGACTTGGACTCACAGAACTATTGAAGGCCGTTAGATGCTTGAAGTCCTTGGTGTGTAGCAGGGATTTCTTGATTATTGCCAGCATGAGCAGCACTTCCGGCTTGTGGGAGCGAAACTCATTGCTAATGCAGATCAGTTTGTGCCAGAACATCTTCAGCTGGAGTGGACTGTTGTTGCCCCCAGTGCCCAACACTGGCAGACCGCGGACTGGCAACAGCAGCGAACCAATTGTCTTGCGCTCCGCTCCGCCGCTGCAGGCAAAGAATGTCACCTTGACGGGACGATGGTCCGTCTTGATGCGCTTTATGCCGGCCATATCGCACTCCCAAATGCAATTGCTGTTGAATATAATTGTTTCGGTCGTAACCGAGGGCGTGCCCTCAACCTCAAAGTCTACAGTGTTGAGGGCAGCATTCATAATAATCTGTTCCCGTTCCCCCTCCCGTATTTCACGTCCATAAAAGTTAATGGCTGTACCAGAAGAACAAGTAAGTACCATGGGGATGCAGGTGCACATTGCAGAACTCACCCTCGACGACATGCAGCACCACACAGTATGTGTGTTCGAGATAGTTGGCACTGCCACTGACGCTGACGCTGCTGCGATCCGTGGCAGGCAATGGACGCGACTGCTGCTTGCTCGACTTGACCATGATGCGACGCTTTTGGCAATGCTTGCAAACTAACTATATAATTTGTAACCTAAAGAAATACGTTAACTTTGCACCCAGCTTAATTAGAATTTAACTTATATCTGTGTGTATGCTGCTGATCAATAATTTTATGTAAAATATATATATATATTTGCTTAGCAGTTTGTTGTTTATCGTGCGACAGTTTGTTGTTTTATGTCAGTCAAATACTGAACAACCGGCTTGCTTTGTTTTCCTGCATGTAACCATAACAACGGTATATTCACTGTGGCGGTTTTTTTTAAATTTCTACACTTTTACTTTTAATCGAAAAATCTATCGATCGGAACGAAATGCAATAATTGAGTTATCGGCGGGCAATTTGAAATTCGAGCAATGCTTTTTATTCATGGTCTTAGAATAAAGGTCATTTATACAATTCAAAACACTTTTTATTCAATTATATATATGATATTAATTAATAGTCAATGGGTTTGGCTTGTTATCTCTTAATTGGTCCACATCCGTCTCGTAGTGTCCTTGCTGTATCCGATGATTCTTAAGAGCCGTGCCCTGAATGAAACGCTCCCCGCACGTGTTGCACTGATAAGGACGCTCGCCCGTATGCCGCCGTATGTGAAGCGTCAGATCATTCGACTGGGTGAAGCTTTTGTCGCAATAGGTACACTTGTAGGGACGTTCGCCACTGTGGATACGCATATGCTGCTGCAGCTTGTAGGATCGGGCGAAACCCTTCTGACATACGGTGCAGATGTGAGGACGCTCGCCCGTATGGGTTCGCCGATGACACTGGAGATCAGATGAGCGCGGAAAGGCCATTTCGCAATAGTCGCACTTGAAAGGCTTCTCGCCGGTATGCCGGCGAATGTGTATAATAAGATTGGAGGAGGAGCTCACAGCCTTGCCGCAGAAGGCGCAAAGAAAACTTTTCTGCTGCTTGGCGGCAGTTGAACTCTTTGCCGCCTTTGTTGAATCAACAGTAGAACCAGTTGATCCCGTTGCATGACATTTCTTCACGTGTGCGGTGAGGCGGTCCTTGCGATTATATTTACTTGGACACTGACCGCACTGAAAGATCTGGCTTTCGCCACTGGCCAAGGAAATGGAATGGGAATCCTGCTGGTCGTCACTGGTCGGATGCTGAAGTTGCATGTGTTTCAACATATTCGCCTCCCACATAAACTTGTAACCGCATTTGGCGCATTTGAACTGTTTCTCAGTGTTCTCACACAACGCGCGACGGTGATAGGCAATAAGATCCGCCGAGACACTCTTAAAGATGCAGGTACTACAGCCCTCGGTTATGCGCTCGAGTCGATGCATCGCTTGTTGGTGCTGGTGCAACTCGAACTTGCGTACACAACGCAGCTGGCACATGCTGCAAGTGTACTGCAGGGGTGTCCCAGGTGGCTTCTCCTCCTCATCTGTTTCCGAGTCGTCCAGCTGCAACTCGTAGCCTAGCTGGTTGGTTATGGAGTAGTTGAGTAACGAGTCAAGTTTATGGTGGGTGCCTGCTGGCGCGGACTGTAAATGAGCTCGCAATGCAGCTATGGTAGGGTATGTCACATTGCACACTTTGCATTGGATGATCTTCTGGCCATGGGGATGTCGGCTGGCATTGAGAAGCGCCTCCGCGTAGGGAAGTTGCTCGGCGCTTATGCCATGGCGTTCAATGTGCTGCAGCAGATTTGCTTGGCGATAGAAGCGCCGTGCACACCAGCGACAACGATAAATGCTCGACTCCTGGGCATGCATCAGGGTGTGCCTGGTGAGATCCTTTTGCATTTTAAAGCTACGATGGCATTCGGTACAGTCGTAGCTAATAATGGGAACCAACGTCCCGTGTTCCGGCATAGCCAAATTTGACAGCTCCGCAGAAACTTCCTGATGCGCCACGTCTGAGTGCAACTTTAGGTTTTCGCGCCAGCGAAAACGCAATGGACATTTACGACAATAGAAGCGACGTTGTCCGTTACCGCAAAGGGTGCGGTAATGGTGTTCCAGCAACTGTTCACTCACAAATCTGGCCTGGCAGTAGCTGCAAACATGCGTCGCCTTCTGCCACGCATGCTTTTCCAACTGATGGGCGTATAGTTGATATTTGCGCGGTACCTTTACCTGGCAAAGATCACAGCTGTAAAGCGTCCTGGTGCTGCTTTCAGTTGCCTCGGCAGAGTCCGAATCGGTTTCAGTTTCGCTGCTTTCCAGGCTAAGCTCAATGCCCGCCTCGTTGGTAATCGATGTGAATCTTTCCAACTCTATACCTTTCCCAACATCACTTTGAATGCGCTCGATTAGCTGTGGGTGCGTCATCGGCGTGGCTAGCTCTGGGTAAAGTGCGCGTGAAATGCTAGCAATACTCTCCGGTTGACCACGGTCCTCCGCAAACTTTACCACATACTGATGGCTATCCAAATGCGTTCGCAAGTCGGAGATCTTTGTGTGCTGCGATAGGCAAATCATGCACTGAATCTGCTTGCAACCATTGGGACGGCACAGTTGGGTCAGTACAGTTGGCATACGCTGCACCATCGATGCAACTTGTTCACTGGTAACTGTTAAATCATGTTGCTGTTCGCCATGGACTCGCATATGCGACTTCAGTCCATCCTTACGATGGAATTTCCGCTCACAGTGTGAGCATTGGAATTGTGCTAAAGCCTGTGGCTGATGCAAGCGTTTGTGACGAGTAAGATCCTTGGGCCAAATGAAGACCTGTTAGAGAATTAATAAGGTTCGTTAGAATATTTATTTCACTTCGGCTTCCTTTTACCTTTTCGCACTCAGTGCACTGCAGTCTGGCTCCAGTATTTCTCCGCTTGCGTCTTAGACTAGAGTCATCTTCCACGGCAACCTCTGCGTCGGCCTCGCCGTGCATATCGTGATGTATTTGCAAATGCCGCTCATAATTGGATCGCCAGCAAAAACGCTGACTGCATTGCTGACATTGGTAGTTGACATGTCGTTTGGCGCAGACGCGTTGACGATGCCGTTGAAGCAGCGATTCAGCTACAAAACTCATGTCGCAATCCTCGCAGGGATGCGGCAGTGGAGTCTCCAAAGCATTGTGCTGGCTTTCCTGGTGCTCGAGCAGTTGAGTCAAGCGTTTTCTTGTCTCACCACATAGAGAGCATAAGTGAAGCGCAGGGGCAGATATCAGCTTCTCTGCATCACTTAAATCCGTATCCGAGGCATTGAAATCCAATTCCTGGCCGCTGCCTGTACTGGCATTGAAATAGCGTTCGTAAGCCCCTAACTCAAAGTCGTTGGCGATGCGTGCACTCAGCTCCGACAAGCTACAGTCTAAACCATCTGGATAGTAACTGATAAAGAAGGTAGACTGCTGCTCCGGATCTATGCCAGTGTATCCATCGCGGTGTTGGAGCAAATGAGCGCGTAATTGTGTCATATTGTCCACTTGGGCATCGCACAGACAACATTGGAAGCGACGCCGCACCTCTGCCCGCTGCTCCTCCTCTAATAACTTGCTGCGTTGAGAGCATGCATGTTGTTCCAGATTCTGTATCCAGATAAATTTACCTGGACATTTGGCGCAGCTGTAACGTTTAAGTTTATTGTGGCACTGCGAGCGTTTATGTTGTTCCAGCAGTTTGTTGCACACAAAACCAATTTGACAAACATCACAGCGTTGCCAAATCACATCAGATTCCCTTTTTGTATGCTCCTCCAGTGTGTGTCGCATGAGACTATATTTGCGTGTAAAGGTGGACTTGCATGGCCGACACTGATATTGAGGCGATAAACTGCTTAACTCTTCGTCTGAATCGCTTAAGCAGAGCTCGTAGCCATACGCATTTACGACAACACAGTATTTGTCAAGCTTTTCCCGTCCTTCGGCAATGTCTTCACACACCTGTTGCTTGATCAATGCCAAGTTCAACTGCCACTGCCCGCTGGCATACTGTTCTTTGATAACATCACTCTCCAGGCTTAGTTTGGATAGTGTATCAATGCTTGCATGACTTAACAGATGCTCGCGCAGCTCCACTATGCGCTGACACTTCAAGCCGCACAGCTTGCATTGCACTCGCTTGAGTCGACCCGAACTATAGAGACGTTCCGCAAAACGCCATTCGCTACTTAGCTGCAAGGCCTGCCATTTCGCAGCGCGTCTTTCATGCGATCTCAGATGGTACACGTACTTGTCCTTACGTAGGAAACTCTTGCCGCAACTGTCGCACACGTAGTTCGCCTGCTCGAAGTGTATGCGGGCATGACGTTGCATATCGCGATACCAAGAAAATGTCTTGCCGCATACCTCACACACGTAACGACCCTCCTCGTTAATTGTTTCCTTTTTGGGCAGACGTGGGGGGCGACCACGAGGACGCTTGACAGGCAAGGGTTTCGTATAGGCAGAGCTGTCAACCAAGTTTAGATTAATAATCTTTCATTGAAAACTTTTACTGTAGCTTACAGGGCTTCATTTTCGCTGTCAGTGAATGGTTTGGCTTTACGTGCGCTGCGGCGTAAATACTTGGGTTTAAAGTCCACTTCCTGGCTGAGATTAAATACAATTACAGTGAACTATAAGCAAAGACGCAGTTACTTACTCATCAACAGCAACCTGTCCGCCGTCACTATCGCTTTCTGGTTGCCATTTTAAGACTGGAATAGAGACTGTAGCCATATCTGGCTCCTCTTCAACATCCACTTCGTGATCTTCGCTCTTGGTTTTTCTACTCAGTTGTCCATCTAAGTCAAAATTCGTTTCGGTTTTTATGTGCTGCATGTTTATATCTATAGGAATCTCGTCCAGACACTTTGTCTGCAAGCTTTTGCGCAACTGTTGCAACAATTGCTCCTGTGTCTGACGTGCTTGCAACACAAACGCATAAGCAGACTCCAGCTTGAGCAAACAATCACCACACAAATGCTGCGGTAGATTGTCATCAGTATTCTCCTGCAAAGGCTAAAAAAGGCATGTTAAAAAGTAACACTGTCCATTTAAATCATTTTTTACCCACATCATTTTGTGTCAATTCGTGCAATATGTCGTTTAAGCTTTTATTTGCATATTTATCAGTTCGCGTTGCTAACGGTAGCAAGCTGTCATCCTGTATCCCGCATGTGCGACAAATATCCGTCGGCAACATGATTTTACACGATTTTCAACAACTTTTATTTAAATGCAAGCCATTGCAATTGTAAAATGATAACGCGAAACAGACGTAAAGCAAACAGTGCAATAGATGCGATAGCTTAAGTTATCGATAAGTATTCGCCCAGCTGTGACGCTATCAGCTGTTTGAGGGAAACAGTGTGGCCAAATGACGAAAATGTGCACTGTTTTATGTACTTGGCAATTGATTGACGACTGAGCAAATTGGAATTGTGGATACGATTATCAATTACAATTGTGGTAAACTATGACAAGAACCTGCCGAATCTGTGGAGGAGCAGATGGACGCTATTGGATCGAGACGCCATTTAACAAATATGCAGATAAAACATACAATCAACTGCTGCTAGAATTAACTAAGTTAGAGGTAACCTTTAGCCCACTCCCAACCTACTAAATTGATAAGAAAGACATACATATGTATATAATTAAAAATTTGTCTTTAGGTCGCAATGGATCACGCTGATAAACTGCCGCCCTGGATATGTCGCAATTGTGCTCAGAGATTAGAGAATGCATACGACTTTGTGCTGCAGGCGCGTAAAACTCATGAGCTATGGATTAAAAAGATCTCAAGAGAATCTCCGTCGGACGACACAGAAACAGGCACTTTGGAGTGTTTACGGGAGACGCCCATACAGTTGCTAGACATAGAGGGCATTACAATTAAAATGGAGGAGCCCTCAGAGCCTGTCACTGCATCAGCGGACCCAACGAACACAATCGATCCATTGATCAAGAAAAGCAATGCGGATGAGGATGTTAGCACGGATGACGACGATGATGTGCCTCTAAAGCAACGCCGGGCAGCACACACGAAATTGCTAACGCTACACAAGTGCAATAAATGTGGCAAAGCCTTTAAATATGTAACCAATCTCTTCAGGCACAAACAGCGGGATCACAGTCCAAGGCATTGTTTGTCGAAAGAGCAGGAAACGGAGGAAAAGACTGATCCATCGGAACCACTATTGCAGAACCTACTAAGTAGATCCATAGAGGCGCGGAGCAGTGTTCCAAAGTAAGCACATCTTTCCCAACAAATAGGTTAATAGTCAACTAATGATTTGTTAATTATTTCAGTTTGGATAATGAATCAGAGGAAAGCTACTACAAATGCGATCAGTGCGACAAATCCTACAAGTACATAATGTTGCTTATCAAGCACAAGGCTAAGGTACACGTTTCCAGTCAGATATCAGCGCAGCCTAAACCAATTGGAAGAAGCAGTTGCAGTACAGAACAAATGGATAAAATAAACGAACCTCAGCGACAGCGGTCTAAACCGCCCAGCACAGATTCGCTGGTGCATAGCATTATCAAAGAGATCACGTAAGTAAAAAGCAATCTTTAACTTATAGAGAATTTACCTATTGAAGCTTTACGTAGAATCCCAGATGAGGACGAAGCCAACAATTCCAGTGCAGACAACTACTACAAATGCGATCAATGCGACAAATCGTACAAATACATTGTAAGTCTCATAAAGCACAAGCATAACGAGCACAAAGCGTACAAAGATTCCGATGAGGATGAAGATGAAGGTGCCTCATTGAGATATACAGCGGACACCCCAGCGATGTCAAAGCCCTCTCGCATTGATCGACGCGTCAAGGGCTTCGATTTGCATCGCTGCAAACCGAACGGCTCCAAAGAGATTCAATGCATGATCTGCCTTCGCAGATTTGTCAAACTGCGAGAACTGCGCGACCATTTGATAGCGCATCCCAAGGACTTTACATTTGAGGCTCACGGAGAGCCCATCGAACGCATTGCGGAAGGTTTCTATAAGACTGCTGTGGAGTCCACTCCAGCCGGCTTAAAGCGACGCATCTTTAATGATCTCAAAGTTGGCATGTACGGGCGCTACTATTCCATAACAAATGAGGCTCGATACGAGATGAATCTGGATAGCTCGGACACGGACAGTGACGGCGAGGCTGATGTTGTAGAACGACACAGCTATGCTTGTGAGCTATGCGAATTGCCCGACGCAGTGTTTCCACGCAAATATCAATTGCACGAACATCATCGCCAGGAGCACACCTGGCTAGAAGCACCGCATGTCTGCCAACGCTGTGATGCACGTTTCCTGAGTGCCCAGCTCTTGGATCATCATACGTTAAAGCTGTGCCAAAATACACTTAAGCGATTCATGTGCGACAAATGTCCGCAGCGATTCTTTTGGAGGCGTAATCTACGTGCTCATCTTGCGGAGCACAAGAATAAGGTGAGCAACAATGAGATTTATAAATAAATCATATCTAAAAGTTTACCTTGCAGCAAGAGACATATCCGTGCGATCAGTGCTCTCGGAGCTTTCAGGATAAGAGCGCTGTGACCAAACACAAGCTAATGCATCACGATGGCAGTAACGAGCTTTTGCCTTGTCGCTGGTGCACACGGACCTTCTACCGACCCGCGCTGTTGCATAAGCATGTGCAGCGGCACGGCTTTAGCGGCGAGGATCTACCTTTGGCAGAGACACTGCTAGCAGATGCTGCCAAGACATCCGGTCCCAAATCCATAATGTGCAAGCTTTGCGACCTGCAGTTCATTACTATTGGCGATCTTCGACGACACATTTCGATGCAGGCGCACAGTGAACAAGCCTCCAACTACATGATAAGCACTGAGGAGGGATTTGAGCTGCTTTTGGATGAAACCGATGAGAGCGACGATGATGCCATAGGCTCTGGTAGAACGTATAGTTGTGCTCTATGCGACATGAACTTTCAGCGCCGCCGCGAAATGAGCGAACATCAATATTCGCTGCACACTTTTGACAAGCTCCCATACTCTTGTGAACATTGCATTTTTAAAACCGTCGACAAGGTGAGTAGATCAACTTCAAGACAGAATGAATTATTGAAATGGCTTTCTTATAGACCATGCTCGAGCAACATTTGCACACACAGTGCCTCAACCAGGAAAAGAAGTTCAAGTGTTCGCGCTGTGGTTACAAATTTATGTGGCACGAAAACCTGGAACTTCACATGAGTACCCAGCATGCAAAATCCACTAGTCAGGCGCCCGTTGCTATTAAGCGAAGCAGACGGTTCAGATATCAATGTCCACACTGCTGGCGCTCCTTTGTAGTGCAGCCCAGTTTAGACAAGCACATACGCGATATGCATGTTGCAAAGAAAAATCCTGGCAAAAAGTATCTCTGCTCACTATGCGGCCTGGAGTCCTTGACGCCTAACAAATTGAGTATACACATGCGCCGTCACAACGGCGAAAAGCCATTCAAATGCGATCTCTGCGACATGTCCTTTACCGTACACTACGAACTGAAGGTACATCGTCGAAAACACACGGGCGAGCGTCCGTATCAGTGCACCTTTTGTGCCAAGGACTTTGCCCGGCCGGATAAGCTAAGACGACATGTTTACATGCACAGCGTTAAGCGGTAAATTTAACTTAAGCCAAAATGAAACAAACCAAAGAAAAAGAAAAAAACATTGAATGTTTAAAAAACTATAATAAAAACATATACCATTATCTAAAGGAATGTAAATTTCCAACATCTTATCATATTAAATGAATTATGGATGTTTTATCTAGGCAGTTGCTATTTTTATATTCCAGAATACAAGCTATGATGTTTATCATTATTTGAAAAGCCGATAATGTTTTAACGAATTCTTAAAATCAATCGATAATTATTTATAGCTTTTGGAAGTAACTTAATAAACCATTGAAGAATATATTCTGTTAGGGAAATTAATATATATTTGCAAGTACAGGTCACAGATCTCTATGGAGCTTTGGAAAGATGCATTACCTCTTACTCACTGAGCAACTGAGCTTTGGATCAGTTGCTTTTTTAGCTTTGAAAGCGTCACACACGATCGCCCCCATCTGATCCACGAATTCCAATTAAAAATGTCAACTATAAATGCACCGGAGTGGGTTAATCAACAGCTTTTTAATGGTCTACTGAAGCAAAATTATGAAGGCTTCGATAAGATCCAAAAATTTGAGACCTCAGCCGCTATCAGTTGCGGGGAAAACTATATGACAATCGTGTTGAGAGTCGGAATTGTGATACGACTGAAAGGTGGGTCAGTGACACACAGGTGTGTATATCGAGAGAAGGCGTATATTATATATTCATTTATCAACAGACGATAGCAGCAAAGATATAAGCTACATATTAAAAATTCCATTGAACAACCATAGTAATTTCGATGAATTCTTCGTCACGGAGTCCGATATGTATGAGCATCTGGTGCCAGAGCTGGAACAGGTTTATGCCAAGCACACAGATTTATCTATAAGATTTAAGCCACTACATCTAAAGTTCACTGAGAACCCGCCCAATTGCTATTACATATTGATGGAGGATCTGTGCACGAAGGGCTATATAAATCTGGAGCGACTGTTTGGCCTGGGTCAAACGGAAATCAAGGCCGTGCTCAAAAAGTTGGCACAATGGCACGCGGCCTCCGCTCAGAGAGTCGTCGAACTTGGTGACTATGCTGAGAAGTATCAGAAGAGCTACTTTTCACCTGAAGGTCAAAAATTCATCGAACTTACAAATATAACATTCAATGTGACCTTCCTGGAGTGCATGCAACAATACGATCTCCATCCGAGTCATCAGCAGTTGATAGTGAGTAAAGAGATATGAAATATGAAAAAAAAAAGTATCTTGAAGTTTCAAACATAACTCATAACTGATCGATACTTGATTTTGTTACTTATTCGTCTCCGGAGTTGTAAATTTTATAGGTTTCCGAATTGCTGTTATTTTTCAGACCAACTATACGGATCGCATGACAGACCTTTTTTTGGAATTTGGTCGCGTTAATAAATCCGAATTTAATGTTCTCAATCACGGAGATTTCTGGTGCAATAATTTTCTCTTTCAACTAAATGAAGGCAAAATACAAGACATTTGTTTTTTGGATTTTCAATTCCCGAAATATGGAACTCCCGCCCAGGACTTGTTCAACCTGTTGATTTCGACACCGAATATTCACATTAAATTGGAAAAATTTGATGATTTCGTAGAGTACTATCATAGTGAGCTACTCGTACACCTGGAACTATTAAAGTATGCCAGCAAAATACCAACCTTAAACGAATTGCAAGACAATCTACGAAAAAATAGTCTTTGGGGTATGTATACTTTTTAAAATTTATGGATTGCATCATTATATTAGTTTCTACCTCCCAATTGTAGCATTTGTATGCGCTCAGCGAATGCTGCCCGTAGCCCTCTTTCCACCCAGTCCAGAATCGAACGTTACGAATTTTATGGGCAACTCGGAGAGCGGAATGAATTTCAAGCGTAAAATGTTCATGAATCCCAGCTATGTGAAACAAATAAAGCTCATACTTCCCTGGCTTATTCAAAGAGGCTATATTAATTGAACAATCAAGATGAATATCAAAGCTGCCAGTAGTCTTTTTTGAAAGTGAACTGCATAGTTAAGAACCTTTTTATGTACCTCTCAAAGGCGAAGTACAATTAGAACCAATTATTGGTACTTATGCATTATCTTAAATGAAATAAATATGTATGTATATAACTTTAAATGTATGAATCAGACAATCACAAATAAAATAAACACCTGAGATTGTTAATGATATTTTTACCCCACATTTATTATCTATAGCAAACCATACGTGTTTTGTTTTGGTCTTGTGATTCGCAGAGCGAAGCTTATTTATTTGATTGAGAGAGAGAGAGCGTGAGAGTGAAAAACTAAAAGCTACTTTGTTTGGAGAGCAAACAACACCATATAAGGTGTAAAGAGGCAAAGATAAAGCCCCAATCTAAAGCCATCAGAAAAAGAGTAGCTAATTATAAAGACAGAGAGAGAGAGAGTGTGTGTAACCAAATATGGAGAAGACACAATCTGCTTTAATAGAGACTTCAGAAAAAGCATTATTTATATCAAAAGCAAGTATTTGCTAATATGAATAAATAGCGCTTCGAACTCCACAGAACTATCAGATGTTCTTTGACCGTAATAAAGAAAAGAAAAAAAAAAGTTTATTATAAATACAATTTTAAATCTCATTACAAAAATGACAACAGAAGCAAAAAACAATTCTCCAGCCAGTATTGTGCCCGAGTGGGTGCAAGCCGAACTATTTCTCGATATGCTGAAGAATTCGGTCAAAGGGTTCTCAAGGATCAAAAGCTTTAAAGCGAAGAGCGGTCTACAACCTGGTGAAAACTTTGCGACGGTCATGTTGCGGGTGACCATCGAAGTCGAGCTGACAGGTAAGCAATACAATACTTCAGAGACCTAAAACCAGGAATTGTGTAGGAAAGCACTTTCTTTTGCAGATGGAAAGGACAAGACAGTCTCCTACATGCTAAAGCTGCCTCATCAGATGGAACTTTTTCAAAAAATGATGGAGCACAACAATTTCTTTGTCGCAGAGAGGAATATGTATAATATCTTTGTGCCGGAGCTAGAGCAGATCTATCGCGATAATGGCTTCGAGGTGAAATTTGGTCCGAAGACATATGAGCTGAAAGACGCCAAGAGCGATTATATACTGCTCGAGGATCTGACTGTCAAAGGGTTTAAGAACATGAATCGGCTGGAGGGTTTGGATCAGGTCCACGTTGCAGCTGCCCTTGAGAGATTGGCTCAATGGCATGCCGCATCTGCAGTTCGCGTGGCTACCAAGGGTAACTATCCGGATCAGCTGATGGTTGGCATCTTCAAAAAGGAAAACCGCAAAATGATGGTCGAGATGAATAACCAGATGTCACAGAACTTTATCAACAGCTGTGCCACATATGACGGTAATGAGGAGTATATTGAGCAAGTGGTAGGTGTAAATCTGTTCTGTAATCTGTACATATAAGAAGATAACTCCTTTGTTTTCTCTTAGAGAGCACTGCAGCCCAAGATTATAGATGCCATGTTTCATATGGCCAAAGCGGATCCAAACGAGTTTAATGTATTGAACCACGGCGACTTTTGGTGCAATAATATGATGTTTTCCCATGACGCTTTTGGAAAGTTAAAGGACATATTGCTAGTAGATTTTCAGATGTCAAAGTACGGAACATTTGCTCAGGACTTGTACTACTTTCTGCTGTCTTCCACCAAGTTTGAGGATAAACTATCCAAATTCGACTACTACGTGAAAGTCTATCAAGAAAACCTGGCAAAATATCTGAGACTACTAAAATATTCGAAAGCCGTGCCCTCTCTTCGAGACATACACTTGTCTCTCCTCAAATATAATTTTTTTGGTAAGCTGGGCTGATAATTCTCGATCTGATTCATTGTCTATAAATATTATTCATTATTTAACAGGTTATCTGACAGCCACGGGCGTTATGACTGCCGTTCTTTTGGAACCCTCAAAGGACGCCAATATTGAGATGTTTCTGGGCGACTCCAAAGAGAGCACAGTGTTCAAGAGTTTGATCACGTCTACTCCGCGCTATCGTAAACATATTCAGATCATATTACCCTGGCTGCTGAATCGCAAAAAAAAAAAAAAAAGTGCGCAGGGGGGGGGGGGGGGGGGGTGGGACTATTTAGCTACTCCATACATATGTACATAAATAGGTTAATATTGTAGAAATATATACTCTTAAATAACATATTATGTTCTTTATTAATATTGTAAATAAATGCGAGAAACTCACAGAAGAAGTTGCATTATTTAATTAAGATCTGAATGTGGACATACTTACAACAACTAATCAAACGAACTACAAAATATGTGAACTTAAATGAATAATAAACTTTTCAAAAATATTTGCTGTTACATTTTTAGTTAGTTTATTATTTTTGCGATTTAAAATAATAAATGTACCATTTAAATTTAATTTAAAACTAAATTGAATAATGGTACCGAGCAGCGAAGTAGTAGATTATTTACCCAAAAGCTTCGCGAGCTTTAAGCTCGAAAACAAATAATTTTTATATAGCCGATAACCTGCTCACTTGCTCTCAGTTCTCCCTCGAATATCACACTGAATGCAACTGATCTGTGTTCGTTTACACTGCTTGCAAAATGTCGACGGTCAGTCAAACAACAACAAACGAAGTGAAAGTCGAGATACCCGATTGGTTGAAAGCGGAACTTTTTGAGCAATTGCTTAAAGATGAATTCGAAAATTTCAAAAGAATAAAATCATTTGAGGCTATGCCGGGCACGAAGCCAGGAGATAATTATGCCACACTCATGCTACGCATAGAGTTGGAAGTGGAATTAAAAGGTGAGCAGAACTTATGGCTATAGCCTGAAATAATAATAAAAGCGATTTATATGAATTATCTTTGTAGATAACACAATCAGGGCTGTATCATACATGATGAAAGTCCCATTGACTTCAGCCGAATTCCAAGAAACTTTCGGAAATAATAAGTTCAGCGTATTCGACATCGAACGGGATATGTTCATGGTATATGTGGAGGAATTCAAGGAACTCTACCGAAATGTTGGGCTAGAGGTTGAGTTTGGAGCCAAGTGCTACAGACTTGATACACCCCATGAGCATGTTCTACTAGAGGATCTCAGACCAAAGGGCTTCCAATCAGTTAAGCGTCAAGCCGGCGTCGACGAGGAACATACCCTGTCTGTGCTCAAAAAACTGGCTCAATGGCATGCCGCTTCTGCCGTTCGAGTGGAAACGAGGGGTCTTTTTCCAACTCAGATAAGCGATGGTCTTTTTAGTGACGATGGCAAACAAGTAATAAGCAAATTGTCAGAAGATATGTTGCCATACGTACTGAAGACCCTCACCACAATTGAGGGACACGAGGCGTACTACGAGGATATCAGAAGCATGTCAGGTCATTTAACAGAACGAATTCTACAGGTGGGCGTCGTCGATCCAGATGAGTTCAATGTGTTGAACCATTCGGATTGCTGGCTAAGCAACATTATGTTCCGTTATGATGAGGCAGGAAAACTTTTGGATTCGTATCTGGTTGACTATCAAATATGTAAATATGGTACAGTTGCAATCGACTTAATTTCATTCCTGTTATCATCAACTAAACTGGAAAATAAAATCAACAAATTCGATTTCTTTGTTAAACAATATTACGATCAACTGATAAAGCATCTGAAACTATTGAATTACAATAGAAAGTTACCTAGTCTTATAGACATACACAAATCTCTTCTGAAGAACGGAATTTGGGGTACGTAAAAAGCAAATACCAAATTACTTTTGCAGTAATATCATACTTGTCTCTTATTTACAGGGTATTTTGCGGCCTGTGATGTGATGGCTGCGAGTTTACTGGAACAAACCGAAACTGCAAGCTTCGATAACTTATTTTCTGATACGCCAGAGGCAGACGAATTCAGAACTCTTTTATACTCCGGAAAGAACTATAAAGAGCATTTAAAAGTAGTTATGTCTTGGCTCCATAACCGCGGTGCTCTACAGCCTACATAAATAATATTTAAAATTAGTTAATGTTAAAGCTAATAAAGATAATGAGTTATACAAAAGAGATTAACATTGTGTTACATAACAATTTTGTATACTACTATCAGTTGTGACAGATAATTGAATAACTGTTTTTTATACATAGGAACAAGTGTTTATCTACTAAGTTATATTTAAAATCATATACACATCAACGTATACTAGATTAAACACTTTAGTCACTGCACCAAGAAAAATAAAATTTTATTTAATAACAGACACTTTGACTCAAAGCCTCCAAAGAAAAACTATATACTAAACATCTTCCCCTTACCCGTAAGAAATTATAAACTATATATATGTAGTGAAAAAGCTTATAAATGAAGGCTTTCCATTAAATCACTAACACTCATCTTTTATAACCTTAAAGACCCTGTACTTGATGACTTTCCTTTTCAATGAAAGCATTTGAAAAAGTCAGCTTTTTATTGCACACTGCTCCGGCTGCGCATTGATCTCGAATCACTCACTTGAGCAGGACAAGCCTTTTTATGCAGTGACGGTTGTGACATGCCATCAACTACTAGAAAGCTCTCAAAGCTTTTCAGATTGTATATAAAGCCAATATCTGATACACTGGTGCCAGTTCTTCCACTGAAGCCCACTGATTACAACCCATTTGTGATTGTTAAAAAAGTATTCAAAATGTCAAATAATCAAGAGGTGAACGATGAAAAAGTCGAGATACCCAGTTGGTTGAAATCCGAACTTTTTGTGAAATTGCTTAAGGATGACTTCAAGGATTTCAAAAAAATAAAATCATTTAAGGCGAGACAGGTACAAAGCCAGGAGACAATTATGCAACTCTAATGCTGCGTATAGAGCTAGAAGTGGAACTAACTGGTAAGTGCGGAATAAAATCATTTAATATGAATATGAACATTTAAATATACGTAATCTCTACATATACCTATGTAGATAACAACATTAGACCTGTGTCGTACATGCTTAAAGTTCCTCACAGTTCAGCGGAATACCAGGATACATTTGGAAAGTACAAATTTAGCGTTTTTGATAAAGAACGGGATATGTTCATGATATATGTGGAGGAATTTAAGGAACTCTACCGAAATGTTGGGTTAGATGTTGAGTTTGGAGCCAAGTGCTATAGACTTGATACACCCCATGAGCATGTTCTGCTAGAGGATCTCAGACCAAAAGGCTTCCAATCAGTCATTCGTAAGGCTGGGGTCGACGAGGAGCATACCCTGTCTGTGCTCACAAAACTGGCTCAATGGCATGCCGCTTCTGCGGTTCGGATGGACACGAAGGGTCTTTATCCCACTCACATAAGCGGCGGTCTTTGCAGTGAAGATAGCAAAGTACTGTTAACTAAAATGTCGGACGGTATGGTATCCTATATACTGAAAACTGTCTCCGAAATTGGAGGACTTGAGTCGAGTTACAATGATTTAAAAAGTTTGGCTGGACACTTAACGGAAAAAATTCTAGAGGTGGGCGTCGTCGATCCAGATGATTTCAATGTGTTGAACCATGCGGATTGCTGGCTGAGCAACATTTTGTTCCGTTATGATGAGGCAGGAAAACTTTTGGATTCCTATCTGGTTGACTATCAAATGTGTAAATATGGAAGTGTTGGTTTCGACCTTACTTATTTTCTACTATCATCACCGAAACTAGAGATTAAAATCAACAAGTTTGATTACTTTATCAACCAGTATTACGACCAACTGATAAAGCATCTTAAGCTATTGAACTACAATAGAAAGTTACCGAGTCTAATTGACATACATAAATCTCTCTTAAACAACGGAATTTGGGGTGTGTATAAAGCTATTTGTAAATCTCCTTAGCAGAATTTTCAATTTATTATCTTTTTTCAGGGTTTTTTGCGGTATGTTGCGTGGTAGCTGTCACATTATTGGAGTCCACAGAAACGGCCAGTTTTGACAACTTTTTTTCCGATACGCCAGAGGGAGAAGAATTCAGAACTCTGCTTTACTCCGGAAAAACCTTTAAAGAGCATTTAAAGGTTGTTCTGCCTTGGCTCCATAACCGCGGTGCTCTACAGCCCTAATAAATGATTATCAAATTAATTACTTTTTAAACAATAAAGATAAAGAGTATATAAAATTTTGATTACACGTGTGTTACAACAAATTTGTATAGTTTTATCACGTCTAATAGACAATCTAATGCATAAAACTTGTCCATTCAGTAGTAATGCAATAATAATACAAAGTACTATTCATATGTATGTCCATATCAATATATATTTATATATGTATGTATGTATATATGACTAGACACTTTTGTTATTGACACAAACAACTAAAAGCTATTTGACTACGTCGATTATAAAGACAGACATTTTGACTTAAGTCCTCTAATGAGCGATCTGCTATATAGTATTTAGCGTTACGTGAAGATCATTTTAAATATTTAAGGTTAGATAACCATAACACAGAAAGCTTAAGCATATTGAGGAAAAATATTCAAACACGTGATCTGTAGTTGAACGACATACAACTGACTAACTTAAATAACTGACCACAGATCACATATGAAATTTTAACAATCATTTTCACTACCAAATAGGTAATCGACAGGAGCCACTCGACTTCGTATTTGCTCGGGTACCGTAACTTCTTGCGCTCTTGCCGATAAAGTAATCACGGTAGCCATAGCCAAGTGTGTGTGGGTGTGTGTGAATTTAAAATTCCCGAAGATGAAAAGCTTTCAGTTCTTACCTTTACAATGCACAAAGATCCTAAGCAACCTGCCAACGCATAAATAACCTTCCTATTAATTTAACACTATAAAAAGCAAACTTTGTACAGCGGCTGAGAGCAACTGAGCGTAAGCCAAAACACAAAGTTTAGTAGGGCAACACGATAAGCTGACGGCCTCGATATGGCTTTCGCGCTCACTTGTTTTTTTGAAAGCACGTGAAAGAAAGGAGCCCGAGCGAAAACGAAGTCAAAAGAGACCTATCGCATATATTTTTGGTTCTGTGGTCAATGCTTGCAAGCTTTCTATTGAAACGGTTATCTTTATCTTCACTTCCACAACTTTGGAGAACCCTGTCGTGGTGAATTTCGATTCAAGTAAAAGCTTTTGAAAAAGTTTCTACTTGTTATCTCTAACTCTTCTTGTTGTGCGTTGATCAGCAACCACTCACTGAATCAGGACAAGCCGTTTTATGTACTTAAAATTGTAAAGTTTAATCAATTACTTGAAAGCTTTAAAGTTTTAAAGCTGTAAAGAATCTCAGTATGGATTGTATATAAAGCGACGACTTGATGAACTGATCTCAGTTCTTCCACGGAAATCCACTGACTACAACCCTTTTATATTTTCTGAAAGTTTATTTAAAATGTCAAACAATCAAAAGACAACGAACGATGAAAAGATTGAGATACCCAGTTGGTTGAAATCCGAACTTTTTGTGAAATTGCTTAAGGATGACTTCAAGGATTTTAAAAAAATAAAATCATTTAAGGCTGTGCCGGGTACAAAGCCAGGAGACAATTATGCAACTCTAATGCTGCGTATAGAGCTACAAGTGGAACTAACAGGTCAGTGAGAGATAAAAACATTTCATAAGAATTCGAAATTAATCTAAAAAATTTGCGTATATGAACACAGATAACAAAACCAAATCCGTCTCGTACATGCTAAAACTTCCTCACGATTCGGCGGAATACCAGGAAACGATTGGAAAGAACAAGTTTAGTTTTTTCGATATCGAACGGGATATGTTCATGATATATGTGGAGGAATTTAAGGAACTCTATCGAAATGTTGGCTTAGAGGTTGAGTTTGGAGCCAAGTGCTATAGACTCGATACACCTCACGAGCATGTTCTGCTAGAGGATCTCAGACCAAAAGGCTTTCAATCAGTTAATCGTCAAGCAGGGGTCGACGAGGAGCATACCCTGTCGTTACTTACAAAGCTGGCTCAATGGCATGCCGCTTCTGCGGTTCGAGTCGATAGAAAGGGCCTTTATCCCTCTCACATAAGCGACGGTCTTTTTAATGACGATGGCAAACAACTGATACGCAAAATGACGGATAATATGGTACCCTATGTTCTGAACTCTCTCTCTACAATTGAAGGACTAGAGTCGTGCTATGAAGATATCAAAAGTTTGTCCGGCAACTTTGCGGAAAAGATTGTGCAGGAGGGCGTCGTCGACCCAGTTGAGTTCAATGTGTTGAACCACGGCGACTGCTGGCTGAGCAACGTTATGTTCCGTTATAATAAGGAGTCGGAAAAACTTTTGGATTCATATCTGGTTGATTATCAAATGTGTAAATATGGAAGCCCTGCATTCGATTTAATTTATTTCCTGTTATCATCACCCAAACTAGAGATTAAGATAAAAAAATTCGATTACTTTATCAAACAATATTACGATCAACTGATAAAGCATCTGAAGCTATTGAATTACAATAGAAAGTTACCTAGTCTTATTGACATACATAAATCCCTCTTTAAAACAGGAATATGGGGTGAGTATAAAGAATATTACAAATTTCAGCATTATTTTTATATTTTTGTCTGATTTACAGGGTATTTTGCGGTATGCGGAGTTATGGCTGTAGCTACTCTGGAGTCTACGGAGACTGCTATCTATGATAATTTTTCTGCTAATACACCAGATGGAGAGGCATTCAGAACTCTTTTATATTCCGGAAAATTCTTTACACAGCATTTAAAGGTTGTTCTGCCTTGGCTCCATAATCGCGGTGCTCTACAGCCCATATAAAAATTAATCAAAGTTACGTACTTTCACAGTTAATAAAGATAAACGTTATAAAAAAAATAATTAATATTTTGTTACAATCATTTTTATAATTTTATCAGTTGTATTAGACAAACTGTTTGACAATCCGTTTGAAAATTAGTATTACACTTTACAGCAGTATATGCTTATCAATAAAGTACAATGCAAGTTCATATACATATGTTCATATATACTTACTCTTGATGAGACACTTCAGTTATTAAAACTACTTTATTAACTTGAAATGTTTTTTAACTTTAAGCTTTTTGGTATTTTATAATAAATTAAATTCAATTTTTCTATTTACTAGAGAGAGACCGAAGTCAAATTGGACTCACTAATTATTGGTGGTAGAAAAATTGTTTAAAGATTTTATTTACAAGTTCTGTGCTCAGTACTTGATTGCTTACCATTGAAACGGTAATCTTTATTTTCTCAACTTTCAGTACCATGACGAGGTGAATTTCGATTCCAATGAAAGCTTCTTAAAAACTCTCAGCTTTTTATCGCACACTGATCACACACTTAATCAGGACAAACCGTTTTATATACTTACGATTGTGAAATACCATCAATTACTAGAAAGCTTTCAGAGCTTTCGTTGGATTGTATATAAAGCGACGACTTGATGAACTGATCTCAGTTGTTCCACGGAAACCCACTGACTACAACCCATTTGTATTTTCTAAAAGATTATTTAAAATGTCAAACAATCAAAAGACAACGAACGATGAAAAGATTGAGATACCCAGTTGGTTGAAATCCGAACTTTTTGTGAAATTGCTTAAGGATGACTTCAAGGATTTCAAAAAAATAAAATCATTTAAGGCTGTGCCGGGTACAAAGCCAGGAGACAATTATGCAACTCTAATGCTGCGTATAGAGCTAGAAGTGGAACTAACTGGTAAGTGCGGAATAAAATCATTTAATATGAATATGAACATTTAAATATACATAATCTCTACATATACCTATGTAGATAACGACATTAGACCTGTGTCGTACATGCTTAAAGTTCCTCACAGTTCAGCGGAATACCAGGATACATTTGGAAAGTACAAATTTAGCGTTTTTGATAAAGAACGGGATATGTTCATGATATATGTGAAGGAATTCAAGGAACTTTATCGAAATGTTGGGTTAGATGTTGAATTTGGAGCCAAGTGCTACAGACTTGATACACCCCATGAGCATGTTCTGCTTGAAGATCTCAGACCAAAAGGCTTCCAATCAGTCAA
Organism: Drosophila pseudotalamancana; assembly: GCA_037075185.1. Classification (NCBI taxonomy): domain Eukaryota; kingdom Metazoa; phylum Arthropoda; class Insecta; order Diptera; family Drosophilidae; genus Drosophila; species Drosophila pseudotalamancana. Next base: position 26,477 of record JBAMCK010000859.1, on the reverse strand, counting down.
TCGTAAGGCTGGGGTCGACGAGGAGCATACCCTGTCTGTGCTCACAAAACTGGCTCAATGGCATGCCGCTTCTGCGGTTCGGGTGGACACGAAGGGTCTTTATCCCAGTCATATAAGCGACGGGCTTTGCAATGAAGATGGCAAAGTACTGTTAACTAAAGTTACGGACGGTATGGTATCCTATATACTGAACAGTCTTTCCACAATTGAAGGAATGGAGTCTTGTTCGGAAGATATAAAAAGTTTATCTGGTAGCATAGCCGAGAAGATTGTGCAGGTGGGCGTTGTCGATCCCGATGAGTTCAATGTGTTGAACCACGGCGACTGCTGGCTGAGCAACATAATGTTCCGCTATGATGAGACTAATAAAAAACTTTTGGATTCGATTTTGGTTGACTATCAGTTATGTAAATATGGAAGCATGGGATTTGATTTAAATTACTTCCTGTTATCATCGCCGAAACTCGAGCTAAAAGTTAACAAGTTCGATTACTTCGTCAAACAATATTACGATCAACTGATTAAACATCTAAAACTATTGAATTACAATAAAAAGTTACCTAGTCTGATTGACATACATAAATCTCTCTTGAAGTGTGGAATTTGGGGTAAGTATAAACCAATTTGTATGTCCCAAAAGGAATTTTCATGTTTTCGCTCCTTCACAGCGTATTTTGCGGTATGTGGAGTTCTATCTGGCACATTACTGGAGGCGACGGAAACAGCCAGCTTTGAAAACTTATTTGCCGACACACCAGAGGGTGAAAATTTCCGAACACTTCTATACTCGGGAAAGAACTATAAAGAGCATTTAAAAGTAGTTCTGTCTTGGCTCCAAAATCGCGGTGCTCTACAATCTATATAAATAATTGTCAATGATTACTTATTGTTACAGCTTTTAAAGATAAAGTTTTTTACAAAATTGATATCAAGTGTGTTACTAACAAATTCTTTATACTTTTATGAGCCGTAATAGACAAGCTATTGCATATCTGGTTGTATACCGTTCTCGCGCATATCGAGTTTGTTTTCGATTATTGTTCACTCCTTCCGTTTGCTACATCTTAAGAGATCGAGGTATCAAAATTACTTATATATTTAGCTAAAGGAGAAACATTTTGGATACTTCGGATTTTGGATACCTCACTGTATCTCGTGATCGAGCTCGACTAAAGTTTTCTTACCGCTGATTGTTGTTTTGTACCTTCGCACTACTATCCGGTGAGGGATGAGGCAATAAAGTTATATCTATTTATACAGATCAGTAAAAATTAAAGTATAGTTGTGTATGCATTAGCATACAACAGTGAAGTAAATTGTGTACAAAACATAAATAACAAATAACAAGGTCAACTGAAAAACTGCATGTGAGGTCATGAAACCCCCAACTAATATTTAAGCCCCAAAAACAATGTCAGAGAGTTCCAAGAAGTCAAAACTGTCAAGAGAAAAGCTCTCGATGTTAACGTATTTCACAAATATAGAAATATAGAGAGGGTCAAAAAGCTTTCTTGTTTATTTGTTGGTGTTTTTTTAAGAGTAGTTTCTCTCTGCTCAGTTTTCAGTTCGGATAGTGTGTTTTGAACATTTGAGGCTTATGTCCGGGGCGAGCGGCATATAAATAAAGCGCTGTGCGAAAGCTATTGAAATATTAGAAACGCGTTAACTACAGAAAACACAACTGCGCAACAACTCTGTAATTAATTTTAGTATCTCAATTATAGAGTAAACAAAAAAAAAAAATATGTCCACGGATAAAAAGGTTCCCGACTGGGTGCAGGCCGAACTATTTCTGGGTGTGTTGACGGAATCTGTGGAGGGGTTCGCTAAGATCAAGAGCTTCAAGGCCGAGGGAGGATCGGCAGCAGGTGAAAACTATGCGACGATCATGTTGCGTATCCATTTTGTAGTCGAGCTACAAGGTAGGTGATCGCATAGAAAAAGACAATATCTGAGGGAATGCAGATTTCAACTCCGAAATACCTTTACAGATGGCAATGAGAAAGCGATTTCGTACATGCTCAAACTGCCGCATCAAATGGAGATCTATAAGAAGATGATGGAGGCAAACAATATCTTTGCCGCAGAGTTCAACATGTACAAAACGATTGTTCCCGAGCTGGAACAGATTTATCGTGATGTCGGCGTGGAGGTGAAATTCGGTGCCAAAGCCTATGAGCTAAAGGGTGCACAAACGGATTACATACTGCTCGAGGATGTGGCGCCAAGGGGTTTCAAGAATGTTAATCGTACAGAGGGTCTGGATCAGGAACACGTTGAATGGGCTCTTAAAAAGCTATCGATGTGGCATGCCGCATCGGCTGTTCGTGTGGCCACCAAAGGGGATTACCCGGATTACATAAAGAATGGCTTCTATAGGAAGGAACTGCGTCCAATGATGGTCGAGATGAATAATAGTATATCTCAAAACTTTGTGAAAGCCTGCATGCAGTACGAAAACAATGAAGAGTACATAGGCAATGTAGTAAGTAGGGACCTACGAATTATCCTATACTGGAACTTTATTTATTTTTATTGATATTTCTATTCCTTGCAGAAAGAGCTGGGACCCAAGTTAACTGACGAACTATTGAAAATGGCTGAGGTAAAACAAAATGATTTTAATGTGCTAAATCATGGGGACTTTTGGAGCAACAATATGATGTATTCGCACGATTCTTTTGGCAAAGTGAAGGATATTTGTCTGATCGACTTCCAGTTGCCAAAGTGGGGTTGTGTCGCACAAGATCTTTACTACTTCCTGATATCATCAACAAAGTTCGAGAATAAGCTATCAAAATTCGATTATAACATTAAGTTCTATCACGATAACCTAGTTGAAAATCTTAAGACATTGAAGTATACGAAAAAAATACCTTCACTGCGGGATCTGCACATAACGCTCTATAAATACGGTTTCTGGGGTAAGCTTATAATATTTACATCTTAATTGCTTTCTTTTCTAATCAATAACCTTCCAGGTTACCTAGTTGCTTCAGGTGTAATGAGCGCCGTTCTGGTGGATCCTACGGAAACGGCCAGCTTAGAGAACTTTATCAGCGACTCAACAGAAGGAACGGACTTTAAAACTCTGCTCTATACGAATGCGAGATACCGGAAACACATACAAGCCATTTTGCCTTGGCTCCTAAACCGTGGCGCCCTTCAAGGATTCTAAATACCTTTTCTTACCTGAATAATGTAAAAGAAATCTATTATCTTTCCATTTTCAATGGGCTTAAAAACACAATCAAATGTTTGATAAGTATTTTTTTACCGTATCAGTTTCAATGACTCACATAATTTGATAGATAAACATTATTAACCGCAACATCATGACCAGTTACGGTTTTCGATTTTGATAAGAATATTGCACAATACAATAAAATATTAAATAAAAATATTTTGTTTGTGCTGATCTACGAAAACTATTCATAATGACAACGTTGAATAAATTAATGGGACAAGAAAAATTCAAATTTGCTAAAAATAAGTTTTTTTTCGGAGCGGAGAGCGGAAAAGCTCAGTGGAAAGCTTTAAAAACAGAAGCAACGGAGCAAAACAAAACAAAAGTTGATATTTTAATCATCTCTCATGTACATATATAATATATTATGAATATATGTACCCATAATAAACAAATAAATAGTCCATAAAGAATAAATTTAACATATTATACATATATAATATATGTATATACAAATTTCAGCTGATCAAAGGTATACTCATCCACAAAATATAGTGTATCGCAGATATGTGTTTCGATACTACCTATAATAAACACTGAAAATATGAGAGGAATGAACTAAAATAAACAAAAAGTGTAAAACATGATAAGGATTTAATATTCTTATTATAAATACGGCTTATTGATTGATAAAAAAGAACGGTGAGAGAGAAGGAAATAGAGAGCGAGAGAGAGAGATATAAGTAAATGATTGATAGAAGAGCGTGTCACGCAATACTACGCTTAATTATGGTTCTTCAAAAGAGAGATCAGAAAGCTTTCTATATAGAGAGCTACGAAAGCTGTGGAGCTCTTAGACGTTCATTGACTAACGCCCGAAAAACAACGGCGTAAATATTATTCTTTTTTTGATTAAAAGTAATAATAAATTGAACAACATGTCTGCCGAAGCTAAACCCAATCCCATTGGCAACATTGTGCCCGACTGGATACAGGCCGAAGTATTCGTGGATGTGCTCAAGGAATCCGTAAAGGGATTCTCCAAAATAAAAAACTTCAAGGTTAACAGTGGAGTGGGAGCTGGAGAGAACTATGCGACGGTTATGTTGCGTCTGAACATAGACGTCGAGTTGGAAGGTAATTGAAAAATAGATAGACCATCTAAAATCAAAATTCGTAGGTATATATATCATTATAATAATAACAGATTGAAGGGGAAACAGAATTATATCTATGTGCATAATATAAATCTCAATTATACATACTAATAATAGTACACGTATATCTTGTATTTCAGATGGTAATGAGAAGTCGGTTTCCTATATGCTAAAGGTGCCGCATCAATCACCGATGTTCCAAATGATGATGCAACAACATAACGTTTTCGATGTGGAACGAAATATGTACAACATCTATGTTCCCGAGTTGGAGCAGTTATATAGAGATGCTGGTGTGGAGATCAAGTTTGGATCTCAAGCGTATACGGTAAAGGGTGCCAAGACAGAGTATATATTGCTAGAGGATCTGGCGCCGAGAGGCTTTAAAAACAGCAATCGGCTGGAGGGCTTGGATCAGCTGCACATTGAAGCGGCGCTTAAGAGACTAGCGTTGTGGCATGCCGCATCCGCAGTGCGCGTGGCCACCAAGGGTAACTATCCGGATCAGCTCATGAATGGGATCTACAAGGAAGAGAATCGCATCATGATGGGCGAGCTGAGTAAACAGATGTCTGCGAACTTCCTCAATTGCTGTGCAACCTACGAGGGCAATGAGGAATACATCGATCAACTAGTAAATGGTATACACCAAATTCTGGCTTACCCTGTATTTATTATATATCTCCCTGACTAGCGTGCCATTCAACCCAGAGTTAATGATGAAATCTTCAGAAGTTCCAAGTGCGATTCCAGTGAATTTAATGCCCTTAACCATGGCGACTTCTGGAGCAATAACATTATGTACTCCCACGACTCGTTTGGAAAAATCAAGGAGACCTATCTGATCGACTTCCAACTTCCGAAATTTGGCTCTGTTGCACAGGATTTGTACTATTTCCTACTATCGTCAACCAAATTCGATGATAAGCTGACCAAATTCGATTACTATATCAAGTTCTATCATGAGAATCTTTTCGATAACCTTAAGCTTCTGAAGTATCCAAAAAATTTGCCTACACTTCGTGATTTACACATCTCACTCTTCAAGCACGGACTTTGGGGTTAGTATTATCATTGATAATTAATAGTTCTCTATAATACCAACTAAATCTTTTTTATAGGCTTCGTAACCGCAACCTCTGTGATGAGTGGAATTTTATTGGATCCTACCGAAGCGGCAAATGTTGAAAACATTCTCAGTGATAGTGCTGAGGGCATGGATTTCAAGAACCTGCTCTATTCCAATGCCCGTTATCGCAAACATATCCAGGTGGTAATGCCCTGGCTATATAATCGTGGCGCTCTAGAGTTATAAAAGTATTTTTTTATATCAAAATCGTAAACTTGATTTGTGCTATCGAGAGTTTAATCAAGCGTTTCCTTATCGGTATTCGATTATTTTGACAAGTATTATCAAATAAATTTTGTTGTTCATGAACTCAAGCTGATAACAAAATATTAATTGTTATAATGCAAAAAATTCCCCAGTCGTGAAATAAAACGAAACAAAAAGTAAAAAATGGATTTCTGGATATCCAAACTATATTTAGGCCATATTTAAAAACAACTTTTTATTGTACTGAAATTTACATTTATAAATGAATAAAAAAAGTATTCAGCAGAAGCCAAACGAATCAGTTTATCAAAACAAAACAATAAGTAAAAGTGATCCATTAACATACTGTGATATATTCCGAAAACCGGAATGTTTCTATGTGGCCGAAAATTAAAAGTTGGGAATGTGCAACTAGCACATACTCTGTACAAACAGCGGAAGTTTGCAAGTATATTTTTATAAATATATCTTATTTAAATCGACCGAAATTCCGATTAACAAATTTATATTAAATATATGAACGAAGTAGTAATTGTAAATATATTTTGTACTAAGAAGTGTTTCAGTAATTACTCAATATACGTTCTGAGAATTGGTAACCACTAGAGAAAAGCGTCTTTCGTTTTAAGAAAGAAAACAAAATATGCAGGAAGCATTATTTCGTGGGGCTCACATATTAAAATATTGTACACATATTTTAAAATATATATAAAACCAAAAAATTGGAGAAAAACAATTTTGTGATTTTCAGTTTTTGAGTGAAAGCTCTCGAGTAAAATACTATCTCTGAATTTAATTTACCTAATGGGTATTGAACTTTATATTACTTATTCCGCTTAATTTGTTTGTATTTGTATTTGTTTTACTATACATATACAGTTACAGAAACACATACACAAAATTTGATCTTATCGTCTATGCAAAGAGTATGTTGACTGAAAGCTCGCTCACTCTCTTTCTCGTTGTTTGTATTCCTCAATTTGCCAGACCAAACAAATGCTGCAAACATGCTGAGTCACACGGATAGATACAGTGTTTGTGTCCGTAGCGGAAAGCTTTAAGAAAGCTTTTGTCGGGTCTCATTCACAAAACCAGTTGTCAAATGCGCCAAAGGCTTCAGTAGCATCGTAGGTGCCGACAAGTATTACAGTAGGTATGACTAATTTCCGTCTTGACTAGCCTAATGACAAAAAGCTTTTCTATATATGTACATATATACATATATAAAATAATTATTATAATTACACTTGCCTAGTAGATTAAGCACATGCTCCGACAATTTGTGTAATGGAATTATTTTTGTTCAATCTATTTAAAGATCTAACTAACCATGACTGAGGAAAGTGTCCAAACACCCGCTTGGCTAAAGCAGGAATTATTCGAGGATGTGATTAAGCAGCGCTTCACCAATTTCCGTAATATTAAGAGTTTCAAGCCGGTAGCTGGACTCAAACCGGGCGAGAACTACTCCACAATTATGTTGCGTCTGCATTTTGAGGTGGAACTGTCAGGTATATCAGAGAATACCATATATACCTTATATATATAATCAGTTACTATCACTAACCTATAGATAATACGACTGAGAAAATTAGTTTCATGCTGAAAACCCCTCATGACTTTGAAATGTATAGAGAGATACTGAAGAAAAACAATATGTTCGTCGTTGAGCGGGAAGTATTCCTCAACATCAAGCCCGAATTGGAGCAAATGTACAAGGATGTGGGTCTGGATGTGACATTCGGTGCGACTGCCTATGAAATCAATGCACCCGATGAGTATGTCCTGCTTGAAGATCTGCAACCCAGCGGTTTTAAGAACGCGGATCGTCTTGTAGGCCTGGATAAGGCACATGTCCTGGGAGTCCTTAAAAAGCTGGCCCAATGGCATGCCGCCTCAGCAACTCGCATCGAAAAGAAAGGCTTCTATACGCAAAACTTTCTTCGGCCCACCTATACTGATGCGATTAGGCCTCAACTGCAAGAAGTGGTCGATAACCTAGGCAAAGTGCTGCTGAAGTGTTTGCCCAACTACGAAGGGTATGAGACCTATAGCGAGGCGGTGGTAAGCTAAACATAGGTACCATACATAGAAATAAATGCATATATATATATTTGCTCCACTAATCTTTTCAGCACAAAATGCAACCCAAAATTATAGAACTGATGTCTACCCTAAATCATCCGGATCCGGAGGACTTTAATGCACTCAGTCACGGAGATTTGTGGACCAACAATATACTCTTCAAGTATAATGACGAGTCGCCCGAGCCTATCGCCACATATTTGGTAGACTTCCAATTGCCTCGCTATACGACTGTGGCATATGATCTCATCTATTTTCTGCTTGCCTCCACGCAATTTGAGCTCAAGCTGAGTCACTTTGACTACTTCATCAAGTACTACCACGATCAGTTGGTGGAGCATTTGACTCTACTCAATTATCCAGAGGCAAAGATTCCCACTTTGCGCTCTCTTCACGCCCAGCTGCTTAAATATGGTTTCGTTGGTAGGTTTCTTGCTCTCTGTTTCTTACTCTCCTCCTCTCTTTATGTTCGGTAACTGAATCTTTTTCTCTTTGCGCTCTTTAGGGTATCATGTTTGTTTAATTCTCTGCCCGCCCGTGCTGCTCGATCGAACCGAAGATGCAAATGTGGCGGATTTCGTTACGGAAACAGCGGATGGAGATGGTCTAAAATTGCAGATGTTTACCAATGCCCGCTATAAGAAACATGTCAGTGCGATCTTTCCCTGGCTATTCAACCGTGGTGCTCTCCAGTTTTAAGCTGTAGATTTTGAATGTTCTTACTTAACTAGGTGATGGGTTGATAGACCACGAAGTGCTGTCATCTTTACAAAATCTATTATATCTTTATCATAGAACTCACAGCAAAGATTTTAATACTCTTCAAAAATACATATTATGAGTCGTTTTTAACAGAAACTTCATTTTCTTTTTAGAGGTTTAAAAAAGGGCATTTCACATAATTAACTTATCGAAAAATATATTTTTATACTATATATATTATTTCAAGAGTTTTATTGCCAGCAGACAGATAAAGTGGTTCAAGGGTGGAATGGGAACTATGACAGAAAACCTAAGAGCTTTTTAGGCAAAGCTTTCAAACTTCATATGTATCCAATACAATAACTATGTACATATATAGAGTAAACTTTTCATAACAATTGGTCAATAAAGACAAAAGCTATACACAAATCAATGTGGCTGACGCAGGTAGGTTCGGTAAGAGCGGTCTGTCTGGCAGGTACCTAGTATACCAACCTATAAGTACACACAATCTTGTTTTGTCTTGTTTCGCGTAGCTGAAATGAGTCACCATTTAAGGTGCTACCTAAAGTATACTGCCAAAAAAGGCGCTACAATCAACTTATCATTAAACACCCGCACACCAAACACATACCCAATATAAATATAATTATATATATATATATAGTAGTACCAATAAGTACGTAGATTGTCTATCACATGTCCAACTGAATCACAGTGCACGCCACGAGCAGAAGCAATTAATAAAGAATCACCCAATAATTAGAGCACAAAGCGAAAGACCGATGAAAATGGAGGTGACGAGACCCGATTTTTACCTGCCTTATCAATCAGAAGAACAATTGACGACGCTCCATATCAAATGTTTATTTAAAAATCATACAACATCGAATGCCGGGTTTTTGCGAATAACAATTTACACAAATCAACTTTAATTGAGTGCCGATGCGATAAGGCAGCTCTTTAACTAATTCCAAATCGGGCCTTGCAATGGGCCTCACGTACTTCTCGATCCTCATTTGAAATAAACCGTAGAGCGAACTGCATTGAATATTCGTGCCAAAAACTGATCACTCGAGTTCAATTAAGGAAAAAGGTTCGTCCCAATCATTTGTTCGGTCTGCTGAGATATTGTTTTCAAAATACTCGAGACAGTTCTATTATAAACATAGAATGTTCCAGTCACAGTTCAGAAGACAAAACGTAAAGACTTTTACAAATATAAACAAAATTTAAGTGTTATTTAAATGGGTAAAACTAAAATTACTTATAACTAAAATGGACCTTCTTTTAAGAATATAAACCGATTTGCTGGATAAGTAAAAGTGTCTTTTTAAAAAGTGAATAAGAGTTTTTCCTAATACATTTTCCAACGGGAAACAAAATATAACTGCCATGTGATCAGATTTATGAGTGGCGTCCGATATAATTATATGGCCTTTGGCTTGATAATGACCTAATCTATGTAGACATATATATATACATATATGTATAACTTATAGAGAACTATGTTTGCAATGCAATCAATCAATTCCAAAATTTCCCAATTTCACTTGACAACAACTGAAATTAAGCTAATGATAATTCAAACTATATAACATTTACAAATATCTCAAGATTTAGCAATTCCAAATGTTAGTTTACCAATGTTTAACTTTAGGACGAAAAAAGGCAGATATATAAGCTTTTTTTATGTCTTTGTTTATACAATATATAGAAACTTTTCTGACTTGACATCCTTAAAAGAAAGTCTCTTTTAAAGTTTGGCAATAAATATCGTTTTAGGTTATTTTCTCATTATCTTATTATCGGTCGATTCTAAAGATAACACAATATATAATACTTAAAAGTTATACGATAATTGTATTTGAGAAATTGTTCAAGTTCAATAATACCACAGTAGTTTTTATTGTCGATCGATTTTATTACACTTACCGTTTTAGGGGGAACTCCATATATATACACATATCTGATTGTAAACCTGTTATCTTCAACCATTTCCTATTGAAATAATTATTAATTTTTTTTGTAACATTAAAGAGAAAGGAGTGTTAGAAAAGCAAGGATATAGGTATTATAAAAAAAAAATAGAATGGGGTTATACAATGACAAGATTCAATATTTGCATATACGATTGTTAAAGATAAAAATGAGTTGTAAAAAATGGGTGGGTAATATTTGACCAGCGATTGGGAGTGTTTGCATATCTCCAATTATGATGGGTTATATTTTTGAAGTTTGCGTTCTTTGGAACTGCCGATGTATAATAACTGATAATCAAATAACTTCAAGGCTGATATAGTTCGAGCGTAAATCCGAATCCAGCCTAAACTGGATTATCAGAACAATATTTCACACGAAGTACTTATCTATAAATATATATATAACTCAAAGTATTTGATTTCACTTAACTGGTGCTTCATTCATCAATTGTAGTACCAAAATGTCGGAGGCTACCCAAACAAATGGTCATACCGAGGATCCCAATTTGCCGCCCTGGTTGCCGAGAATTTCGCTGGAGAATGCGGTTCGAGCGCAGATCGGGGAATTTCAGAAGATCCTTTCTGTAACGCCACAGCCGACGAGTACGGGGGATAATTTATCCACGCTGATGGTGCGACTCCTGGTGGAGGTGGAACTGCTGGGTATGCTTATAACCGACTCAAGTTTATAATCCAAATTTAATCCCTGATTTCTTAGAGCAGATAAGAACACCAAGTGCGTCTCCTTTGTGTTGAAGGCCCAGCATAATAATGAGATAATGGCCGCCATTCTCAGTAAGCTGGGTCTCTTCCAGAAGGAGGAGCAAATGTATCACAAGTTTCTGCCCAAATTCGAGCAGCTTTATGCCGAGGTTGGAAAGACGATTAAATTCGCACCTCAGGCTTATAAAGTGGATCAGGATTTGGGTGTGGATTATGTGCTGCTGGAGGATTTGAAGCTGAAGTGCTTCAAAAATGGCAACCGAGTGGCTGGCCTGGATCTGGAGCATATGCAGCAGGTCCTGGCCAAATTGGCCGCATTCCATGCCGCCTCCGCCTGCTATGTGGAGCACAACGGCATGTTCGGAGAGGAGTTCACGGTGGGAGTCTTTAGCGAATCCAATCGCCGACTCCTGCAGGAGTTCAATGCATCCGGTGCTTTTCTCAGCCAACTCAAGAAGTGGAAGAACTGCCAAAAGATCTACGAGAAGTTGGTAGGTGCTGATACATACATTGTACTCTTCTTCTTGCTCAGTCATCTCCACTCTGCAGGCCAATAGCGATGACTACCTGGTAGATCGCCTGCTGCAGGATCAGCAGGTTTCCATGCGGGAGTTCAATGTGCTGAATCATGGCGACTGCTGGAACTTTAACATCATGTTTCAGTACGACGCCTTTGGAAAGATCAAGGAAACGCTTTTTGTTGACTTTCAAGTTGGAAAATATGGCTCACCAGCGAATGATCTGTACTATCTGATACTTTCCTCGGCTGCGCCAGATATTAAGACCAATAAATTTGACTATATGGTGCGCTATTATTTCGATCATCTAGTAGACAATCTTAAGCTGTTGCAATACCATCGTCCCTTGCCCAAGTTGAAAAATTTACACACAGCTCTATTCCGCAATGGCTTAGCTGGTGAGTATACCAACTAAATATATATATATATATATATGTAAGCCCACTAATCTATGGCTTTTTTTTCGGATAGCCTATATGGTTGTCTCTAAGGTGCTCCCCGTTGTTATGATGGACAAGACCGAAACCTCTAATTTGGTCAATGACGATTCCAAGGTGAAGGCCGCCATGTACAACAATCAGAAATATGTACAATTAATGTCTGAAATTCTGCCATGGTTGGATAATCGCGGTTTACTTGACTGGAAGTAATCATCATTCATGACGAGTTGTACAAATATAAACAATGGATCAAATTTTGATCACGCCATGCTATAATAAAAGTAAAAACTTATTGAGAATCGATTTAGAGAATCATTTTGTCAGAGCTTAATTATATTTTATAATACAATCATTTTGACTTAATCTTTTTATAATCGAGTCAAAAATATTTGTATACAGAAAATATTGGCATTATTTAAGAATAACCAATACCTTATATTCTAGTGTCATCAATAAATTTGCATATAATACGCAGAAGTTAATTCGAAAAGCTAAATTTTAATAGGTACTATCATATATAAGCCTTTCTATGCCAGTCTCATGAGCTTACGTTTTTTAATAAGAATAAAACTTTACTATGCGGTTCTCCTGAAACAAATTAATAAAATGTATTCAATCAGATCTTACTATGCGATTCTCAAGAATTTAAATTAGTAACACAGTGTTTCCCAACGCCTGTGCTGCTCGTTTATCATAGATTTTATTTACAGTTAAATAAAATGAACTATGTATATACTTTTTATATTACTTAATTATAAGTACATTTCTTCTGCATGCACACATTTGACATCAATGTGAAAAGAACTGATTTGTGGTATTCTTCCGCTTCATCGGAACTACAAATAATACCCGTAAATTAGTATAGGGTTACACTGTGAGAATTCAGATAGCAATTAGCTTTAAGATATACCGCATAATTCAGATTAACGACGTTGAATTACTCTTTAATTGCACAAAATCTAAGCAAAACAAACATCTTTATGTAATTAAAGAGCTGGCAAAAGATATCGATATCATTATCGATAACAATAAATGAATGTCATTTTAAAATAGATACGCTAATCTAATCGATAAGCCTTTTCTGCTTCTCAATAAAATGAATTTTCCATTGCCGTCTAAATGTATGCAAGCATTCTTTGAAAATTTTTTATTTATTTTCCTTAAATTATTAAGTAGTGTAGATCAATGTTAATGGTTTTTTGATTACTGTATTTTCTAACCGAATGTTAGAATTTCTACAAATGAAAAGCAATTATGGAACTGCTTCCGGTTGTGCTCAGAATCAAATAATTTCGAATTGCCGGCTCGAACTGGTTTGATTTAAAAGCAATTTAACTTCAATTGAAAACTAATAAAGCAAACTTTTTACACTAAATTTAGATCATGTATATCTTAGCTAATAATAGCTTTCATATCTAATCTATTTTACATTTTAATAGCAGTGTAAAACTAAAATAGGTTTGCGGCCTTCACCTTCTTGTCTACCTGTACAGAATTACTTCTTATCAATGAACAAGACGGGCTGGTGAAAAATTATTCGTAAAATTCGAAATATATTTATGAATGTATCAAATACTAAAATACGTTCAAAATGCTTAGTCACAATGTGTTGAGTTTTTTCGTGTTCAATAAGCTGTGCAAGTCCATGACTGCTGGATACCCCGTATTGCTCTTTTTAAGATACGCAAAGTCAAATCTTTGCTTCCATTATAGAAAATACGTAAACTGGGTATTGCGTTATTAACATAAGCTATACATAAGTCTGGAAAACTGCTTATGCTTTATTTGTTATTTACTGGGTATTTTTATTACATCATCACGAATATTGATTAGTTTGCTTCGCACGCGCCAAATTTATAAATTTGTATACATTTATGAACTCGGGCGAACAAAATTGATAAAAGACTCGACGATCAGCCCCACGCTCAGCCCTCAGCACTGAGCCTCAACCAAAGTTCACCCCCACAAACAAATTAGGAACAGTAAAATTTATAGTAAAAAGCAAACTACAATCAGTTAAGCATAGTTAATGACGTTCTAAATAATTACCCACATATACAATACTATAGTATAAACTCACACTGACACATTTACACACATACGCGCACACATAACCGGTTTCAGACCCCGGTTGTCGATTATTACTGTAGAAAGCGACGTTCGTCTACACGAGCACTCAGTATTCATTTTGCCTTTGAATACGCCGGACACTTGTTTCCCGTGATCTGCGGTTGAGGCTCTTAAATATTATATTTTAATCCCAATTACCGTAAGTAAAACTCAATTAAAAACACATGTTTCTCTGTAAAAGTAAAACTAGTATTGACTTCTTGAAAGATAAATGTAATTGCAATGAACAATTTAAACATATTATGTATTATATACTTGATCTTTGACCTTTGAGATATTTCCACAATTGCATTCTACAACAAAAATTAATTGAAATTGTGTCATATAAAAAAGTGGATCAATTGAGAGACTTTTACTCTTTGGAGATCTCTTTATAATACCACCTGAAATAAAAAATTCTTGTTTTCGAAATTAAATTAACCAGGTTTAATTCATTCATTATTGCAGAAAATGTCACCCATTAACAAAAACGAATCAAATAAGCCCGTGAATCCCAACGAATTTCTTGTAATACCCAAATGGATAAATGAGGATTATTTTCGGCCCATCATTGAGAAGGATGTGATAGACTTTGCTAGCATCAAAAACTTTACACCTATTGCGGCGACACAGCCAGGGGAAAACTATACATCGATTATGATTCGCGTTGTCATAGACATAGAGCTCAAAGGTCGGTCTTCTAACTTTCACTGTAACCTATGCAGCAATGTAATACGTACTCTTTTGCAGATGGGTCCGAACAACAGGTATCTTATATATTGAAGACGATGCTGGAATCAGGTCAGGGAGGAGATCTTGTAAACGATATGAAATTGTTCCCCAAGGAAAAGGAGATGTACCAAGTAAACATTCCTAACTATGTTAAGCTCTACAAGGATGCTGGAATGGACATTGAACTAACTCCTAAGTGCTTGCATGTAGAGGAAACTCCGGAACGTATTACCCTTGTGCTCGAAGATCTAAAGCGACAGAAGTTTCATAATGTCGATCGTCTGAAGGGATTAGACTTGCCGCACATGCAACGGGTTCTACGTAAACTAGCAGAGTTGCATGCAGCTTCAGCAGTTAACCATGAGATAAACGGACCCTATCCCCAAATTTACTATGAATCGTTTTATAAGGAGAGCAATCGACCAATTTTTGAGGGACTTGGCAAAATGCGTATGGTTCAGTATTTCAAAGCTATGCGGGAATGGCAGCTCCCTAATGTCGAAAAATATATTGCGAATGCCCCAAGTCCAAAGGAGTTCTTCGAATTCGCCTTAAAACTCAACGAGGTGGATGAGACGGAGTTCAATTGTCTGAACCATGGAGATCTTTGGTGCAATAATATAATGTTCGCAGATGAGGGATCTGTGGAGCGAACACTCTTTGTGGACTTGCAGGTGGGAAAGTGGGGCTCCCCAGCACAAGATTTGTGGTACCTGATAACAACTTCAGCTGCACTTGAGATCAAGGTCAAGGAATTCGATAATTTCATAAGAATCTATCATGAACGATTGGTGGAATGCCTCAAATTGCTGAAGTACTCGAAACACATTCCTACACTGAGAGAATTACACATGATGATGTTGAAGTATGGCAAATGGGGTAAGTTGCTTGATCATGATTATCAAACAGTAAAATATAATATAATTTTCTTATTTCCAGGCCCAATAACAGCTAATGGAGTACTAGTAGCTATTATCTTACCCTCTGATAAGGACTCCAGCATAGATATGATGATGGCCGTGGGACCAGAGGGTGATGCCTTTCGTTATAAGTCCTTTATCAATCCTTATTATGTTAAGGCCATGCTGCAATTGTATCCGTTTTTCGAAAACAAGGGCTTACTGTAGTTATCAGCTATAACAAAATCTTTTGTTTTATCTTTGTACATATATGGAGGCGTAGTTTGTAATATAATAAAACTGTTTTGAGTACTTTTTAGCGAGATATTATGATAAAGGTGCGATAAAGTTGCTTCTTCTTTCACCCCTAATAAGAATTCTAATCATGACTGGCAGAATGTAGCGGAACTAATTTATATTTCAGAGGATCGACATGCATCTAAACTTAAGTTATGGGGAAATATGTGACAATATTTGTATTCCTAAGGTAACTTAATAAGAGATTATCTATTAAAAATGCTGCAAAATCATGCTTATAAGGTTAAATTGGATATGCCAACGTAATTATATTGTCGATCAACATCAACGTCAAAAATTAAAATAATTTATGCAACAAATTTTTTGTATATTTTTAAGTCACAAAACAAAAATGATTTATGCAAAGTATTTTTTAATGGAGTAAACAGAAAATTTTCAGCAATTTAATTTAATTAATCAGTATTTACATGTCTACCAAATTTCAGGTCTCGAATAGTCAATGAAGCATCATTAGGAAGGAATATTCGAATTTTTAAACTTTAAAATTCATTTATAATTATTGAAATTAAATGACTAAATCTAATTATTTATTGCTAAGTATAAATAAGTTATTAGATCATTTATTATATGCATAATGTTGAGCTAGTGCATCATAATTTTAATAAAATTTGTTACCAAGTGAGAACATATTATTATAAAAATTAGTTCATCTTAAGTTTCAAATATATACTTATATACTTTCCTACTAAAAATAGTTACCAAGCACTTCTTTACAATCTATTATGAGGGAAACCAATTAACACAGTCAAACAAATCAGATTCATTGGTTTAAACAATTAGAATGAATTGCAAAATGAAACAAATTTTTTTATTAATATTCTTATCAAATTGATCAAAACTTGCGAACAACTATGATTATGTGAAGGTACATTCCATCAAATAAGTATATATACATATACATAAATATTGAATGAAACTTATTGTTTATATTTGTTCAATTCAGAATTTATTGATGAAATACCTTCGATAACTGAGTTGAATGAAAATTTTGACGTTAGTCTTCATTAAATACCCTTCCTAATATTCATAAAATTCTTAAAAGAAAATGAATAATTATATTTGAAATTTAATTAAATAAAACGAATGACACTCAAATTTACCCAAATTAAGTAATGACGTAAGCAACTACTTCACAACCCTATAACATCTGATCTATATAACCACATATAAAGTCGTATATGTACATATGTAAAATATGTATGAGCTGATAACAAAACACTGAGACTGATAACAAAACAAAATTGTGCACCGACATATTAATTCTCTACAATTAGTTGACAAGTATTGCTCTTTATTTGTTTACGATATATTGAAGAACAGAAACGTTTATAACAGAACGTATTTATCGACCGATTCGCTCTTTAAAACTGAATTAATGTCGTTCATGGAAAAAGCTGTTAATGCTTATTGCAAATATATATACTTAAACCTGATTCTTTGAAGTGTTACTTATTTAGTTTAAATGTTATAATACCTTCAAGAAGGGCAAAGAAAAATTAGTTGATCGGATTTGTTTCGTCGCACTCTGGCAAATTATTCCGGCAGTACCGAGCTAGACTTTTTGGTAATAAGTCGTGCCGAAGTTTTATAAGGATGTCGCAGTCTAACGGAATAGTTAATCCAAATGAACATCTAATCATTCCCGACTGGATAACTGAAGCGTATTTTAAAACAGTACTCGATAAGGACGAGCCTGACCATGAGAAGGTGCTCAAGTTCACTCCCGTGGCGGCCATTCCGCCCGGCGAGAACTTTACTTCCGTAATGTTACGTATATATATCGATCTACAAATGAAAGGTACAAATAGAAACACATTTTTTTTATAAGAACTTATCACGCTTTATCAATAGATGGCAGCGAAAAAACAAAGACCTATATCTTTAAGACAATGCTGCCCAGTGAAAAGGGCGGAGCAGAAATTGATTTATTTGGTCTGTTCCCAAAGGAACTTAAGATGTACGACACCTACCTGCCCGCTTTCGAGAAACTCTATAAGGCGGCCGGGGAGGATATACAAATAGCTCCTAAGTGTCTGCACACTGAACAACGCGAGGGCTGCATTCATTTTATTTTCGAGGATCTGGCGGTGAAGAAGTTCCAGAATGTGGATCGTATCAACGGATTAGACTTAGCCCACATGACAAGTGCTCTTCGAAAACTAGCCGAGTTCCATGCCGCTAGTTCTGTTTATGAGGAACAAAATGGTTCGTTTCCAAGTGAATTCCAGGAAGGATTCGTTTCACTTAAAGTTGAGAAGTTCACTAAGGATAATTATCAGAAAAACGAAAACTCATTTAAAAAGTCAATGGCCACATGGGGTATGAAGGATGCCGAAAAATATATCAAGAACTTCGTAAGTAGGAAGTTTTTTGAAAATGCTTAGAAATAATCTTATCTATTATTACTTCAGCCCACTTCAGATCAGTATTGGGCAATGTGTGTTGACACTCTAGAAGTTGATCACCTGGATTTCAATACCTTAACCCATGGCGATTTCTGGTCAAGCAATTTTATGTGCAATTATTTGCCCGATAAGACTATAGATCAGTTGATCTTAGTTGACTTCCAAATTTGCAAATGGGGTAGTCCTGCAATCGATCTGCTGTTCTTCATCACGTTATCCGCTGCAAATGACATACGTCTCAAAGAGTTCGATCATTTCATTTGCATTTACTGGGAACGTTTAGTGGAATGTCTCCAACTTCTAAATTATCAAAAGCCTTTGCCTAAGTTACGAGACTTACAGGCTTCCCTATACAAAAAGAACAATTCCTTCTACGGTACGACTTACGCTGATTTTCTTAAGAGCTTAAGATAATAATCTATTTTTCCCTGTTCAGCTTTCTTTGCACTCTTCAATCACTTGCCTTTAATTCTGTTTCCTTCTGATAAGGACAGTAATCTTCACTCCTTGACGTCCGACGGCGAAGAGGGCGAAAACCTGCGTCTGCGACTATTCTCTAATCCTATTTTTGCACATGTTATAAAGGACTTGTATCCATTTTTCTATAATCGCGGATTGTTTAATTTTAAAGATTATGAGTAATAAGGAAACTGATACTTTATCTTCTGAGTGCATGTCCTAATATAACTATCTCAGAATAAAATATCATCCACAGAAAATAAAAAGCAAATTATTTGTCAATATATATAGTAAATGCAGATAAGAGGCTAAACTACTAGTTAAGAAAACAACTGATAAAAATAAAAAGGTACATAACTGCGAACAGAGGTACATTAAACCGAGAGAACATTCAAACAACGGTACATATAAAGCAATTGAGAACTCAGCAACAAAAGCTTAAGGGTACATGTTGCAGAGCTTTTCTTCTATTCACAGCTAATGCAAAATGTGATACTCTTTGTTCACAGAAAGAAACTTTGAGTTGGGAGCTTTTTCTAAACGCTGGGAATAAGGAATAATAAACAATAAACAATTGGCAAAACGTATATGGATCAGTATTACAAGAGTATTCCAGAATGGCCCCTTCCGGATGTTGAGAAATATATTGCGATGGCCCCATCTGCAGTGCAGTTCTTTGAATCAGCACTGGACCTCAACAAGGTGGACGAGACGGAGTTCAACTGTCTGAACCATGGGGATCTTTGGTATTTTTCAAAAACAAGGGATTGCTTTAGAACTATTTATGTTATGTATAAGTCGTTTCTGTAGTACACCACACTAATAAATAATTAAGGTAAAAGTAAAGATATTTTCATATAGCCTAGACGCAGATCGAGCTTGTTTCACTTAATAGGTAAAGTGAAAAAAATCTATATGAGTTTTATTTAATTTTTTCTCGAAGGCAATTAAATATTTCGGTTGCATAATCATTCACTAAAAATTCAATTTACGTCGGAAAGTAAACATGTTATTTATTTGGGATCGGCATTGAGGCAAGCTGCATGCATTCATGTGTGTATGTAGACATGTGTGCTTGTGTGTGAGAGCTTAAGTGCTAGAGTCCCCAATTTTTATAAGTGTGAAGCATCGAACGGAACGATGATAGAACAAGTTCGCAAGTTCGCTAAGAACCTATACAGATAATCTCTTAGGTTGGTTTGTTTTTTTTTTTTTTGTGATGTCATATTATTGGATCTCTATTGGATCTCATATTTACTAAAGTTACGATCTCACAGAATTACATCTCTATTGGATCTCATATTTACCAAAACTGCGATCTTACAGAATTATATGTTGCAGAGATCATTCTTTATTAGTTTTACAGATGATGCACATTATGATACTTTCTGTTTGCACACAAAATGGAGCTTTGAGCTGTGAGCTTTTTCTAAACAGCGCGAATGCACAGTAGTAAACAACTTCCCCGTAGCGAGCTTTTTTAGTGCCTAATCAAACTTTCTGTGAGTCTGACGTGCCGAACTCTTGGCGGTACGTCAACTAGAATAGTGAATCGCAAACACAACAGATCAATATATTAAAATTTTTACGAAAGCTGATCATTTGAGAAAATGTTCTTTATTTATTTGATGACTTAAATAAAATTAAACATTGTATAATTTTACAGAAAATGTCAACCAACACCAAAAGCGAATCAAATAACCCTACGAATCCCAATGAGAATCTTGCCATACCCAAATGGATAAATGAGGATTTTTTTCGACCCATTATTGAGAAAAATGTAAAAGACTTTGTCAACATCAAAAAATTTACGCCAATTGCGGCGACTCAGCCAGGGGAAAACTATGCATCGATTATGGTTCGAGCTGTCGTAGACATTGAGCTCAAGGGTCTGTTCCCAACTTTCTCTATGCCAAGAAAGGTAATTGAACTCTAATTTAATTGCAGATGGCTCCGTACAGCAGATGTCGTACATATTAAAGACAATGCTGGAATCAAGTAACGGAAGCGATTTTGTAAATGAGATGGACCTGTTTCCCAAGGAAAAGGAGATGTACCAAGTTCTCATGCCCAACTACATCAAACTCTATAAGGAAGCGGGTGTAGACATTGAACTAGCACCGAAGTGTTTGCATATAGAAGAAACTGGTAAACGTTTTAGCCTCGTGTTAGAGGATCTAAAACGTCAGAATTTCCATAATCTAGATCGAATTAAGGGACTGGACTTACCGCATATGAAACGGGTTCTACGTAAACTAGCAGAGTTGCATGCAGCCTCGGCAGTCAACCATGAGCTTAATGGAAATTATGACAAAATGTACTATGAATCGTGTTATAGGGACAGCAACCGACCAATTTTCGACACACTTGGAAAAAGGTGTTTGGAACTATATTACAAGGCTATGCTAGAATGGGAACTTCCAGATGTTGAGAAATATATTTCGATGGCACCATCTGCAAAGGAATTCTACGATTCCGCCATAAACCTCAATGAAGTGGACGAGACGGAATTCAATTGTCTGAATCATGGAGATCTTTGGTGCAATAATATAATGTTCGCAGATGAGGGATCTGTGGAGCGAACACTCTTTGTGGACTACCAGGTGGGAAAGTGGGGTTCTCCAGCACAGGACCTTTGGTGGCTTTCATAACTACATCAGCTGCGCTGGACATCAAGGTCAAGGAGTTCGATAGGTTCATAAGAATCTATCATGAACGTTTGGTGGAATGCCTTAAATTGTTGAAGTACTCGAAACACATTCCTACATTGACAGAATTACACATGACGATGTTGAAGTATGGCAAATGGGGTAAGTTGATTGATCAATCAAAATCATTCATTGAAGTATAAGATGATTTCCTTTCGCAGGCCCAGTTACCGCAATTTGCGTTCTAATTTCCATTCTCCGGCCCTCCGACAAGGATGCTAGTTTAGATATGGTGATGACCATGGGACCAGAAGGCGATGCTTATCGTTATAAGACCTTTATCAATCCATACTATGTTAAGGCTATGCTGCAGTTGTATCCGTTCTTCGAAAATAAAGGCCTACTCTAATTATATTGTGTGATATTTTATACATATGGTGGTGTTGCTATACATAAATTATAAAACTAAAATAAAACAATTTCCATTATTTTTTTGCTGTTTAGGCTCGAATCCTAGACTGTAGCTGAGTTCTTCGCTAAATGAAGCATACCCAATAATGATCAAGGTTAAATAAAAAAAACCCGCCTGGGGTTAACGAACTCGACCGATACCAATGGCGGCTGATTAGAGAACCGCAGGTTCTTGAGAACGCCTTACAGAATGCCTGTTTACTTTATTTAGTGTTTATGACCATCAAATCAAATTTGTGAATTGGTAAATTTTATTTTATTATTTTTGTGCCACATCCCAAGCCAACAAAAATAATTTTTTCAGCAAAACTTTAGAAAGTGATTCCCTTCT
This sequence comes from Drosophila pseudotalamancana, assembly GCA_037075185.1. Lineage (NCBI taxonomy): Eukaryota > Metazoa > Arthropoda > Insecta > Diptera > Drosophilidae > Drosophila > Drosophila pseudotalamancana. Next base: position 3,975 of record JBAMCK010000859.1, on the reverse strand, counting down.
TCTACATTCGAAAACAATAACTTTAATAATCAGAAATATATTTTGAAATTGGCAATATTGTTAAGACAAAACTTTTCGAGGAAAACTTCTGGTCATAATTTTAAAAATGAGCGCCACGCGCAAGATTTTTTGTATAAGTGTGCACACACACACTTAAGTATAAATTTTCGACCAGCGCAAGCTTATTTGTATAAGTGTGCAAGCTTTTTTGTATAAAGGTGCACACACATTCAAACATTCATGCATTTACAACAAGCGCAAGGATTTTGTATACGTGTGAACGCACACATTCAAATGTTCATACATTTACGCCAAAAGCTAAATTTTTTGTATAAGTGTGCACACACATTGAAACATTAGGATTTTCAATACGATTTCACACATACCTTCAAATATTATAAATTATTGTTATGCATTACTACCAAAAGCAAAAATTTTACTCACACTCACATATTTAAACGCAAGGGTTTTCTATTCGTCTTCACACATTGACGGCAAAATCAAGGATTTATATAAGTTCATTCAAATGCAAGGATTTAGAATATGTATATATGCACACACATATTGAAGCATTCATAAATTGACGCCAAGAACAAGGATTTTGTCTACCTGTACACACACATTCAAGCACTCAAACATTGACGTCAAGCGCAAGGAATCTGTATACATGTGCGCACACATATTCAAACAGTCACACATTTACGCAAAGCGAAAGCTTTTTTGTGTACGTGTGCACACACACATTGACGGCAAGCGCAAGGACATTGCATACGTGTGCACGCACACATTGAAACTTGCACACATTAGTACGTGTGCATTCGTGATTTCTATGCGATTTGCCATTGCAATATGGATTTTACTGCTCTTTACATCAACATTTTCCGTTATACAGCCAAGTGTTGGAGTGGCAGAATGGAGCGAGACGTTGGCAAATAAAGCGATTTTTGCAGGAATCGTGAGTTCGAATCTCGAAGGAGACTTTTGGCTATTACAAAAAGTCTGCTGTGCAAATTCATTTAATTTCCAACGCCTCGCTCCACACTGCCACTCCAACACTTGCTATCTATTTACACTCTCGAAAGCTCAATTTTTGCTAGTAGAGTTGAGTGAACCATCATTATGAACAAGGTCAAATTAAAAACTGCACGTTCAGGTCAATGAACCCCCAACTAATAATCAAACTAAAAGCTACTTCAGAGAGTTCCAAGAAAAACAAAACCCACCAAATGGGGAAAGCTCTCAGCAATTTCTGAACTATTCCTGACATATTTCATCAATATAAAATACACTTACTCTGAGAGGGTCAATAAAGCTCTCCTAGTGTTTTTTTTTTTTAGTAATAGTTGCGCTCTGCTCATTTTTGAACACTTAAGGTCTACGATCAGGGTGAAGGGTTCTATAAGCAAGACCGCTTCCAACCACCCCCCCCCCCCCCCCCCCCCCCCCCCCCCCCCCCCCCCCCCCCCCTACACACACTCTGCTCCAGTTCTCCTTGATCTTATTTAATATCCATATTATGGAAACTCCTAGACGGAAATTACAGAAAAACTAATATACTCTTGTCGTACTGAAACAGAGTATAAAAATGGTCTGTTGTAAGAATGAACCAGCAGCATAAGAAATCATTTTAACAAATTTAGTCAGACTTTATGCAAAACAGATAGTTTCCAGAAGATTACCTCTCTAATATCCTTAACGAACGTTTCGTACTTTTTCTTTTCAAAAAAAAGTGATGTATGCTATTTAAGTCCTATCAGATTCATTGCGCTTATTTTTGAACAATTTGAATGAGTTGCACATGGAAAGAAATCATTATCTATTGATATGCTTATCAAGTTGATTAAAGCCTATGGACAATTACGATTACATATAGGTACCTTCCATCCGACCGGTTTCAGACCCCGGCTCTCGGATATAACTATAGAAAGCGATGTTCGTCTAACCAAACGCTCAGTATTTCTTCAGCGTTGGAATACGCCGTACACTATTTCCAGTGCTCTACGATTGCATTTTAAATAGTAATATCCGTAAAGCCTATTTGTGGTAAGTGATTAAAATGAAGTTACTTAAAATTAGCACTCACAATGAAAGGAAGGATGGATTGAAGGATCAGAGAATAGTTAAAAGAAAATTCTTTCTTCACTGCAGAAAATGTCAATCAACAACAACAACATTAGCGAGTCAAAAAATCGCGTGAATCCCAACGAGTTTCTCGTACTACCGAAATGGATAAACGAGGATTATTTTCGGTCCATCATTGAGAAAAATGTGAAAGATTTTGGGAGCATCAAAAACTTTACACCTGTTGCGGCAACACAACCTGGGGACAACTATGCATCAATTATGGTCCGTGTCTATGTAGACATCGAACTTAAAGGTCGGACTCTCAACTATCCTTACACCATAAAAGGTAATTGAACTTGAACTATTTTGCAGATGGTTCTGTACAGCAGATGTCTTACATATTGAAGACAATGCTAGAAGCAAGTAACGGAGGAGATATTGTGAATGTTATGAATCTATTTCCAAAGGAAAAGGAGATGTACCAGATTCACATGCCCAACTACCTAAAGCTCTACAAGGATGCGGGTGTAGATATTGATCTCGCTCCGAAATGCTTGCACATTGAGGAAACTGGAGGACGTATTACCCTTGTTCTCGAGGATCTTAAGCGTCAAAAGTTTCAAAATGTCGATCGCCTCAAAGGATTTGACATGCCTCACATGAAACGGGTCCTACGAAAAATGGCGGAGTTGCATGCTGCCTCGGCAGTCAACCATGAGCTTAATGGACCTTACGACGAAATGTATTATGAATCGTGCTACAAAGAAGCCAATCGCCCACTTTTTCACACAATTGGCAAAACGTACATGGATCAGTATTACAAGACTATTGCAGAATGGCCCCTTCCGGATGTTGAGAAATATATTGCGATGGCCCCATCTGCAGTGCAGTTCTTTGAATCAGCACTGGACCTCAACAAGGTGGACGAGACGGAGTTCAATTGTCTGAACCATGGAGATCTTTGGTGCAATAATATTATGTTCGCAGATGAGGGATCTGTGGAGCGAACACTCTTCGTGGACTACCAGGTGGGAAAGTGGGGTTCTCCAGCACAGGACCTTTGGTACTGTATAACTACATCAGCTGCGCTGGACATCAAGGTCAAGGAGTTCGATAGGTTCATAAGAATCTATCATGAACGATTGGTCGAATGCCTTAAATTGCTGAAGTACTCGAAACACATTCCTACACTGAGAGAATTACACATGATGATGCTGAAGTATGGCAACTGGGGTAAGTTGATTGATCAATCATAATCAATCATTGAAGTATAATAAGATTTCTTTTCGCAGGCCCAGTTACCGCAATTTGCGTATTAGTTGCCTCTGTTTTCCCCACTGATAAAGACTCCAGCATAGATATGATGATGTCTGCGGGCCCAGAGGGTGATGCCTTTCGCCATAAAACCTTTGTAAATCCCTACTATGTTAAGGCCATGGTCCAGTTGTATCCGTTTTTCGAAAACAAGGGATTGCTCTAGAAAAATCAGTTACATAAATATAACTGATGAGTCTTATATATAGTATTGTTTGTTATCTTTGTATATCGCGTTGTTACTATTGATTTATCAAATAACTGAAATAAAATAACTTCCTGTACTTTATTGTACGATAATGAGAGGCGTCAGGTACTTTGAATTCCTTGATAGCAGAGTTAAATAACAGATAATTTAATGCAACTGAAAGCGTGTTATTCGGGTTCAAGTCCCAGACTGTAATTGATTCGTAAGAGAGTGACTAGGTACTGAGGTATTATATAATGTCTATATATGGTCTTCCTCTATATTATAGAAAAGGTGTTCGATAACAGATCAATGTTGGAGCGTTAAGAGCCTTAATAACTGTTTAGGTACAAGGTTCAACCTTTATAAGCTGTTGTAACTTATATAATACATAACCAATAATTAACAAG